>CACSLK010027831.1:2115629-2125803 GCA_902706635.1 Striga hermonthica | reverse complement strand
GGTTGTGAACCAATGATTCTTGTTTCGCAAGTAACTGATATAGTGATCTTCGGTACCCCCGATGACAACCCACTTATCTACATGCAAAACAACAGAACGTGGAACTTGTTTAACCAAACATAATTCTCATTCATCAAGAAATAACAAGTGTAATATCCACTAAAGCAAAGCTTAAGTATATAACACCAACAGTTTTGTATGCCCATAGCACCGAAGTAAGATCATCCACCCATGCTCCCGATACTTTCTCCAGCCTTGTTGTGAGACCATTCAGTATGATCCTGTTGGTCACCTCGACATGCCCGTTGGCTTGCGGATGAGCGACTGAAGCAAAGTGTTGCTCGATTTTCATGTCCTCACACCATGCTCGAATCCGCTTGCCATTAAAATGGGTCCCGTTGTCTGACACCTATACCTTAGGGACTCCGAACCTGCAGCAGATGTTATTATATAGAAAATGTATCACTTTCTCCTCCGTAATCTTTGCCAAAGATTCGGCCTCCACCCACTTTGTGAAGTAATCAACCGCAATAATCAAAAATTTCCTTTGTTCGGTTCCCTGAGGCATGGGTCCCACTAGGTCGATACCCCATTGGGCGAATGGAATGGGGACGCTCATCGTCGTCATTGCCTCGGCCGGTTGATAAATGAGCGGGCCATGCTTCTGGCATTGCAAACACCTTCACACCATTGTTTTTGCATCTTCCCTCATCGTCGGCCAGAAATATCCTGCCCTTAGAATTTTCGCCACTAGGGAGCCTGCTTTTGCTGTGATCACTACAGCACCCCTCATGGACTTCCCTAAGCACATATCACCCTTCTTCTCTGGTCACACATCGCAAATGCGGTCCAGCGTGTGATCTTTTGTACAAGATCCCTCCGTGCTCGAAGAACCTCCTTATCACTTTAACCTCTCTCTCCTTCAAGTCTTTAATTATCGGGGCCCTCGAATCCTCGAATTCTTCTATTTCAGCCACTTCATTCTCGACCGCACTCTTCTCCATATGCAGAAGGGTTACACTTCTACTCTTGCAGTCGACCAGGCTCTACACGATTTTAGACAATACGTCCACTCGACTATTCTCCCCTCGAGGTATCTAGATCAACTCGAAGGAATTGAACTCCCTCTGCAGTTTCTTCATCTCCTCTACATACTTCATCATTCTGCCCTCCTTGACCTCGAACCCTTCTTGAAACTGATCTACCACCAATTGCGAGTCTGAGTGTATCTGTACCTTCCGAGCTCCTCCGGCTAGGGCCAAATCAAGCTCCTTAATGACTGCCTCGTACTCCGCCTCATTCTTTCATACTCGATATGCCACCTTTACTGCAAACTCAAGGTTATCACCTTTTGGTGATATAAGCACGATCCCTAGGCCGCCTCCAACCCCTGACACCGACCCATCCACGTACACCTGCCAAACTCCTTCAGACTCCTCCTCTTCTTTCGTCCCTTCTTGTATGAAGTCGGCCTGGGCCTGGGCCTTAATCGCCCTCCTCGACTCGTAAACAATTGTGTATTCACTTAGCTCGATTACCCACTAGACTAGTCGACCTGATACGGAGGGTCGACCCAATGTTTCTCCCAGTGGCATATTCGTCTGGACTCTCACTCTATGTCCCAAAAAATATGGTCTCAGCGTCCTGACCGTGACAACCACTGCCAAGGCACCCTTTTCGATCACCGAATACCTCCTCTCCGCACCTTGCATCACTTTACTTACGTAATAAATTGAAAATTGGGCCGTCCCTTCCTCTCGCAGTAACACCGAACTTACTGCCGTCTCACCAAAGGACACATATAATATCAAGTCCTCCCCCTGCACCGATTTTGCTAACAGTGGCAGGTCGACTAACACCTTCTGTAACTCTTCAAACGACTTCTGGGCTTCTTCTGTTCCCTGGAACTTTGAACTCTTCCTTAGTGTTTTGAACAAGGGTCCACTCTTCTCGGCCACCTTTGAAATAAAGTGGCTCAGGCCTGCTATTCGACCGGTTAGGACCTGCACCTCCTTCACTTTCGTGGGGGGTTTCATCTCGACCACTGCCCTTAATTTCTCTGGGTTAACCTTGATTCCTCTTTTTGTGACCATGTAACCCAGAAACTTCCTAGACTTGACCCCAAATGAGCACTTAGCGGGGTTCAACTTCATTCCATATTTTCGCAGGGTCATGAACGTTTTCTTCAAGTCACTCACATGATCGATCTCCTCCTTGCTCTTCACCAACATATCGTCCACATATACCTCCATGTTTCTCCCCAGCTGCACCTTAAAAATCTTATCCACCAGCCTTTGATATGTCGTCCCTGCATTGTTTAGACCAAATGGCATCACCACATAACAGTAGGTTCCTCGGCTTTTCACAAAACAGACCCTCTTCCAATCTTCTCGCACCAGAAGGATCTGGTGATACCCATACAACGCATCCATCAAGCTGAGTAGCTCACATCCGGCCGTAGAGTCGAACAGTTGGTCGATTCTGGGTAGTGGGCATAAGTCTTTCGGGCACGCCTTATTCAAATCTCGGAAGTCTATACACCTCCGCCACTTCCCTTCTGACTTTGAGACCATCACCGTATTTGACAACGACTCCGGGAATTGGATCTCCTTTATATGTCCCGCTACCAGGAGCTTCTCCACCTCCAGTTCAATCACTCTATCCATCTCTACCCCGTGATGTCTCCTCTTTTGCTTTATCGACCTCACAGTGAGGTCAATATTTAGTCGGTGCTCGATGACTTTATCCTTGATATTGGTCAGCTCCTCTGTTGAATATGCGAAGACATCTGAAAATTCCCTTATCATGTTAATCAACTTTTATCTCACTGGCTCCTCCAACTCCTTCCCAATTCGAAATTTTCTCTCTTTATTGCCTTCCACAATCTGGATTTCCTCGATATCCCCTCCTGGTTGCATCTCTGCCTTCTCCTTGCCCTTATCCATCATTGTCCTATCCTCCCTGGACCTCGAGCTCCCAAGTCTATTCGGCATTTCGTCTCCTCCCTTCACTTGTCTCTTGGCTAATTGCCTGTTATTACTCACTGTAGTTTGATAGAAACTTCGGGATGTCAGCTGTTCCTCTGCGACCTCACCAACGTGTTCACCCACATGATACTTGATCGTCATATGGTACGTTGATACGACCGCCTGGACAGCGTTCAAGCTCGTTCTCCCCATAATAATATTATAGGATGATTCAGCTCCGACCAGCACAAATCGAACCATCCTAACCTTCTGGGTCACTCCTTTTCCTAAGGCCACCGATAGACTTACCTTGCCAATTGGCATGACTTCCCCGCCGTTAAAACCGTACAAGGCCGTAGCCACCGGCTTCAACTCAACATTCGGTTCCCGGTTGATTTGCACAAAACAATCATAGAACATGACATCGACCGAACTTCCCGTGTCTATAAATACTCTCTTCACATCAAACCCTGCAACCTCCGCCGTAATCACCAAGGCATCATTATGAGGTATCACCACCCCTTCTGCATCCTCCGCTCGAAGCTGATTTCTGTTACTCGGGCCATGATACCCACTTTCTCTCTCTTCCTCTTCATCGCTCGAACATGCCCTCTCCTAGCATTATTCGAGTACCCGTCCGTTGGTCCACCCGAAATCATATATATCGTGCCTCTTTTCACCTGGCCTCCCTCTCCTTGCCTCTCTCGATCTCTGCTTCCTCGTCTCCTTTTTCCCTCATCTCTCCTTCGACCATCTCGACCTCCTCGAGGATCCATCTCCTCATCTTCATCGCGATCGCTCCTTTCCACCGATTCCTCACGGCACTTCCTCTTCTCCTTCCCCCTCGCTCTATCCTGGTAAACGAACTCCTAAAGATGCCCTGCCCGAATAAGGCGCTCGATTTCATTTTTGAGATGCCGACAATCCTCGGTGGTATGACCATAGTCTTTGTGGAAACGGCAGTACCTCATCGACTTAGGCTGGGTTGGCCCCTCAAATCTCGATCTAGGCGACGTCACATCTTTTCCATCGATCCCCTTCTCCATAGCCATCAAGACTTCGGCCACCTTCACATTGAACGGGGTATAGTCATGGAACCTCTTCCCTCCCGAGAGAGGCTGATCCTTTCACCTTTCCTCACGCCCTCGATCCTGCTTAGCTCGCCCTTCCCTCCTGGGCGAACCCCTCATTTTCGGCGAAGCTGCCTTCTCCTTCTTTGATTCCGTACGACCTAGTTTCTTCAGCTTGGCAAACTCTGCCTCAGTCTCCTCGAGGTTGATATATTTCCTGCACCTCTTCAACACCTCATCATAGGTACGAGCTAGGGTCTTGGCTAAAGAAGTTCGACATGGCCCCGCTCGTAAGCTTCTAATCAGTCCTCCCGCCTTGACCTCATCGACCGCCGACGGGATCTCTAAACAAGCCTGGTTGTATCGGGATACATATTTGCGCAGTGACTCCTTCTCGCCCTGCCTCATCGCCATCAGGGTTAAGTATGTCTTCTCCTGCGCCACCGCGCTCGAATATTGATTTATCAACTTATCCGCAAAATCATAAAAATCTACGATCGAGCCTGGGGGAAGCTGCTGGAACCAATCAAGGGCTCTTCCCCTTAGGGTCGACAAGAATGCCCTGCAACTAACGGGGTTAGTATATCCATGCAACACAGCCATATTCTCAAATGTCCTCACATGTCTCGACGGGTCAGAAGTCCCGTCGAACACCAAGTTGGTATCCTTGAAACTAGCTGGCAAGGGTGCGGCTAGTATATCCATCGAGAACGGGTGTTCTCGAGCATGTCTCTCCATTCGACCATCCACATTGGCCTGCAATTGACGCAGCTGCTCAGCCATTCTCTCCATCTCTCGATCTGGCGGGGCTCCACCTCCTCCGTAACTGGATTCATCTTCTTCTGCGTTCTGGTGTGCCCCTGCCACGGCGATCGGCACTGTGGTGGTTCGAGAGAGGCTATTTGTGACATGTTGCACTACTTGTGCAGCCGCATTCGCCACCATCTGCTGCATTTCCTGCCTGGTAATCACCACCTGTTGACCAGGGCGTTGATCTCCCACCTGCAGCGGTGCTCCACCTTGTACCACCGGTCCTGTGGGCTGTGCTTCCCCTGGATTCGGCTGCGGTGGCGAGTGCTGCGCGGGCTTCCTGATTGCGACTAGAGTCCGCGTCTCCTTCGGGGATCGCTGATGACGTAACCACACCCTGTGGGACAGGTACGAGTGTGATCGGCGTCTGGGAAGGACCGGAGAAACCCGAAGGAGGGCCAAGCCCCATTGGCCTCTCCGTCGTCCACGCTTCATCGAACGACTGTTGTAAATTAACCTTGGGAATTCCGTCCGCCATAGCTACAAAGTTGAACACCTCGCAACACCGCTTTTTGAACGAAGTCCCACAGACGGCGCCAAATGGTAACAAAAAACTTGCCGACCGGCTAGAACTCAAATAATCACCTTCCTTTTAGCCAGTTGAACGTCGTGCACCTACAAAGAACTCTCACACCGGAGGGGTTTTCCGGTGAAGAGCCATCGAAGCTTAAGTCCGTGTATATCCAATCAATTCTCAAGAGTGAGTAATAGAATGATCGTGTTAAGGAAGATAGGCTCACCCCTTTATATAGTAGTGAAATACCTGCCCTAAGGCTGCCCGGATTTGATGAGCTGGCTACCCAAGCTGTCCGCCCGTACTCTGACACACGGCGCGCATGTCAGAGGTGGCTGTCAGAGGTGGTTGTCGCTATCAACCAATAAGTTCTCGACACGTGTCCTCCTGCACATGGGATGAATATTCTCCTGAAATTCTGTTAGAGGCTCTTTCCGCCTGTGGATAGGCCGATCTGTGAAGTGTTAAGTCCGCAAAGTGGTCGACTGATCGAGGTCGACTTAGCTGCTCGACCGTTCATCTGGTCGAAGGGTAGATCGGTCGACTGCTTGGCTGGTCGACTGGTTGATTGGTCGATTTCGGCTTGGCTTCCTCGCGGCATGACCTTTTCGACCGGTCAGCGGACCGATCTATCCTTGTGGGTATAATATCCTATATCACACCCAAATTTAGACAGCCTGTTCCAATAACCTTATTGCTCACACCGTCACCGAATGTGACTTGCCTATTTGAACTGGACTGAATGTTCATCAAGTAAGAAGGTTCCCCAGTCATGTGTCTAGAGCAGCCGCTGTCCAGATACCATTTACCTTTTAAGGAAGTCCTGAGAGACACAACAAAATCAAAACAGTTTAAGGATTTCTTAGCAACCCACACTTGATGAGTTTTGGCACGGTTATTTGGGAGGGTTCTGGCATGAACCTTCACTGGAATGCCAGACTGATTCCAACCCTTAAAATTACCAGTACAAAGATCATGCTGCATTCTATAACATTTGGGTCTTATGTGACCAGTTACACCACAGTAATGACAGATAGGAACAAAGTTATGGTGAGTTTTATTAACAGATTTCTGCATAGGTGAATCAACCTTTAAGGGAGATTTTGGGGATAGGGGTTTACTTATAGTGCTTTTTACAAACCTGTCAAACACGTTTCTGGAAGGTCTCCCATGTAGGTTCACACCTCCAATTCCAAGTTTTTCCCCAAATCCAAGGCCAGCATGTTGTGTACTTGAAGTCCCGGTTGAGGATTCTGGATGATCCTCCTTTCCCGTGTACCCTATTCCAATAAGATCACCATGTTGTTTCCCCAAGGAGAGAAGTTCATTCAAATATGCTTTTCCCTTATTCAGTTCTCGAACGACTTTTACAGTTCGGTTCAACTCAGCAAAACTTGCCTTCAGTTTGCTTTCCATACTAGCACGTTCGTTCATCAGCCGATCAGCTTCATTTTTCAGTAGCACGATTTCCTGGTTCCGCTCCGCAAGAAGTTTCTGAGTAGAGAATAATTCGGACCTCAAGCATTCAATGGTCTGAGCCTTCTCTAGTTCGTCCTGTTTAGCAAGTTTGACACTGCTCTCAAGGATGCAGGTTCGAGCCTTTGCAGTATCCAGTTCACACTCTTTAGTAGCAGTGGAAGCGGATGCTTGTTTGTTCAGATCTCTGTTTGCTCTTGAAAGTCTAAATACTTCATTTTGAAGCTTCTGTAGAGCTTCAGATGCTTGAGCACACTTTTCCATAGCAAGTAAGTGTACTGGATCTACACACACATGTTGATCTGCTTCATCTTCAGATGCTTCAGTTTCTTTTAAACTTTCTTCAAACTTGGTCGGAGCATGAGAGGTGGTAAGACACATGAACTTCTTGACTGAGGTATGAACTGCCAAGTTGCTAGTGTGCAAAGAAGGTTCGTCTGTGCCTTCTTCATCTGAATCTTCCCAGGTTGCCTTCAGTGACTTATTCTTCTTCTTAAGATTAGCACACTCATACTGGAAGTGTCCAAAGCCTCGACACTCTCTGCATTGATCATTTTCAACTCGTTGTGAATTGGATTTTGAGAGTGGCATACTACTTTTCTTGTCCTGCACCATATTCTTGCTGAAGTTGTTCCACTTTTTTCCAGCAAATTTGTTCTTGTACAGCCTTTGAGTCATCTTCCCATAGTTTTGCGTGATTAGAGCTAGTGCTTATTTCAGCTCACTATCATCTGCCAACAGACCTTCATCGTCATCACTTTCTTCTCTTTCCTCGACTACAGCAGCTTTGAGAGCTAAGCCCTTACTTTTTACTTTGTCATAATTGTTGTTGATTCCAAACGTCCTGAGCTCTCCAAGAAGTTCATCAACATCCAATGACGCCACTCTTTGGAAACTTTCAAGAGCTGTGATTTTCTCTCTAAACCTGGGAACAACGGTTCTCATAATATTTTTTACTTGACGTTTATAAGAGATTTCTTCTCCAAGCATCATACTTTGATTCACCAGATCACAGAATCTGGCATAGTATATGTCAATTGTCTCTTCATCCCTCATTTTGATCTCATCTAACTCAAGAGTTACCCGTTGAAGTCTAGATGCTTTGACAGCTGTTGAACCTTTGAATTGATGCTGTAGAACCCGCCAGGCATCTTTCGCAGTCTTACAATGAACTATCATCTTGTGTCATGTTTGATCTACCGCCATCATAATCGCATACAAGGCACGATAGTTGACTTCTTCTTGAAGCTTCTCGGCATCTGTCCAATTGTCCTTAGGTCTAGGAACCGTGACTTTCGTTGATTCTTTTCCTTGATCAGGTGCTTGTTGCATGACTGGATGCTCCCAGCCGTTTTCAACACTTTCCCACACACCTTTTCCAAGCGATCTCAGAAAAATTTTCATCATAGACTTCCAATACGTGTAGTTCGAACCGTCCAATTGCGGAGGCCTGGATATCGATCTGCTTTCTTGATTTATGATTTGAAGGTAACACACGTCCTAGGATCTTACGTAATGAAGACGAAAACCCGCTCTGGTGCCAATTGTAATTTGATACTTGAACACTATGTATCCAGAGTTGCACGTAAATATAACAAACAAACAGTAATGAAGATTCAAACAATTTCGGAAGTAGTTTTCACTAAAAATTGAACCTTCAGGAGAGCGTCCCACTCTCCCTTCAGATCTCTTTCAGTAATGTGAACAACTCATACATCATCCAAGGATTTACAGTAGACTCCCTCTACACTCTACTTGAATAATGATTCACACAACTACTTATCTGACCACAACTCCCTTGTGGATTTTTTTAGATTGAATCCCTCAAACTAAATCAGAATGAACCTCCGAACATTCTGTTACCAACTCTCAGAATAAAGTGTATATAAAAAATTCTCACTCCGCTCAAAACTCTCTCTAAACAAAAGAAGATGTTCAAAAATGAAAAAATAAATCGATAAACAAACGGGATCTGAATCAAGCTCCTTTTATCCTCCGGTTTCAGAATGGTAAGTCCCCAAGTCAAATATATATATGGTAGGTCATTACACTTGGAGCCGGCGATCTATCTTTCACGCATTTAAGGAAGTTATATCCCATCCTTGATTTTATTGACCTGCCCAATACAACCATACGCTATTAGATATTTAATATATAATATAACAGAAATTTAATTCAACTATAATCAAACTTCCCTTAATTAAACTCGCGGTTTCCTGACTGCTGAGAATCCCGAAGGTTCATCGATTTACTGCCAATCTTAAGCACTTACAACAACAACAACAACAACAATAATAATAATAATAATAATAATAATAATAATAATAATAATAATAATAATAATAATAATAATAATAATAATAATAATAATAGCAATAATAATAATACTAATATTATTCTACACCAGGGTGTGCAAACCGAAACGTCTCGAGGAGAACATTCACGTGCAAGTCGCTCCCTATGCTTAGCTCAGAACCTCGATAGTCCTCATTCAACCCAATTCTCATGCTCGAGCTCGTAATCTCGTACCTGCCAAGAAAATCACAAAACTCCAAAACTCCCATTAATAAAAGAATAAAACTAAAAAGCATAAAAGAAAATATCTACGAAAGCAGTAAATCACTTGGGTTGCCTCCCAAGAAGCGCTTGTTTAACGTCATTAGCTTGACGAAACCTGTAGAGAACTCAACCTGGATCTAGGAAGAAGTGACGGTCGTGCCACGCCTGTTAGAGTAGTATACCCGGCGTTCCAATCTGATTGGATGTATTCTACTTGTAAATACAATCTATTGGAATTATATTAATTAAAAGGCATTACTTTATCTTAAGAGTAAGCATTTATCATATAATTGCACTTAAGATAAAATCCCTAGATCACATATGTTATAAGGTATGGTTGCGCATAGAGATGGTGATCATGGAACATACCTTGAAAGCAGTGATCTTAAATAAAGTTCCAATTCGATGGATGTTTGGAGATGGGATATCGAATAATCCATAAAAGAATTGCACATAGTATGTATGCTTGTTGGACAAGAATGTTGCATTCCATCAACATTAGCGTGGGACGCAAGTACATATATGTGAGTGATTGTTAGAGAATAAGTTCACTGAATATGAACGTATGAAAATACTTAATGAAAGATTTGTCTTGTCGAATAAGTATTTTCATGTTACAATAGTACATGATTGGTCCTTAGACTTGAGGCACAATGGTAACTTTGTGCATATTACATTCTACTTTGATTTATTCTTTTGGTTGCTAACACAATCGTATAAAGGAATATTTTGGGTATTATGTTAATATGTATGGAAGTTTGTTAGTGGCCAATAAAGGA
>CACSLK010027831.1:2069390-2112367 GCA_902706635.1 Striga hermonthica | reverse complement strand
TCTTTTCTGTTTTTTTTCCTTTTTTTAATACAAATTTGCTCGATTTATTGCCGGGAGCTTGGCATCAATCATTTTTATAAATACTCAGGATTGACGAGACTAACAGTCTCGACATGCTGTTTTCCGGACTCACCTTCGTAGTACGGTTTGAGTCTTTGTCCGTTTACCATGAACATTTCGCCATTTATTGGGTTTCGAATTCGAAAAGCTCCAAGTGACAAGACCTCATCAATAATATAAGGTCCACTCCATCGAGATCTCAACTTACCCGGAAAAAGCCGCAAACGAGAGTTAAATAATAGAACTTTCATACCCGGTATAAAGTTCTTTTGTCTGATTTTCGCATCGTGAAGCCTTTTCACTTTATCTTTGTAAATTTTTGAATTTTCATAGGCTTCATTTCTCAACTCCTCCAGCTCGGATAATTGCAATGTTCGTTCTTTTTCGGCTGCTTCGACATCAACATTAATTTTCTTTATTGCCCAATGTGCCTTATGCTCAATTTCAACAGGAAGATGACATGCTTTCCCATAGACGAGCCGAAACGGACTAATCCCCAATACACCCTTGTATGTTGTCCTTTGGGCCCATATCGCATCGTCAAGACGAGTCGACCAATCTTTCCGTGGAGAATTCACGGTTTTCTCCAAAATATTTTTTATCTGTTTGATGCTCGTCTCGGCTTATCCCGACGTCTGAGGATGGTACGGGGTAGCCACCTTATGGGAAATCCCATATTTCTTCATCAACTTTTCAAAAATACGGTTGCAAAAGTGTTTGCCACCGTCGCTTACAATCGCTCGTGGGAATCCAAACCTGCTCAAGATATTGTTGCGCAAAAACTTGATGAACACATTAGCATCACATGTCCTTGAGGGGATAGCCTCGACCCATTTTGACACGTTATCTACGGCGACTAAAATGTACTCGAAACCAAAAGATTTAGGAAATGGTCCCATAAAGTCGATACCCCATACATCGAAAATTTCTACTTGTAAATTACTTACAAGGGGCATCTCGTTTCTAGGACCGACATTCCCAATTCTTTGGCATCTGTCACAAGCACGACAAAAATTATGAGCATCTTTGAAAAGGGTAGGCCAAAACAAACCTAACTGAAGAACCTTGAAAGCGGTTTTGTGACCTCCGAAATGTCCTCCACAGTGAAATTCATGGCAAAATGCTAGGACAGCAACTTGCTCTTCCTCTGGCACACATCTCCTGAGCACCTCGTCCTTTCCTATCTTAAAAAGGTACGGCTCGTCCCAAAAGTAACTCCTGCACATAGAAACAAATCACTTTTTCTCTTGGGAAGAGAGATTAGGCCGCAGTATTCCACAACATAAATAATTCACATTGTCAGCATAACACTCTTTGAAACCTCAAGCACATGCTCATAAGAAAAATCATCATTAATGGAACTATGCACAAGCAATGAGGATGTATGATCAGATGATGCAATGCGTGATAAGTGATCAACACTACGTTCTCGGAACCCTTTCTATCTTTAATATCTACATCAAACTCTTGCAATAACAAAATCCACCTAATGAGCCGTGGTTTAGAATGTGTTTTGCACAGAAGGTACTTCAAAGCCGCGTGGTCTGAGTGAACAATGATTTTCGAACCCAAAATGTAAGATCAAAATTTTTCCAATGAAAAAACTACGGCTAGAAGCTCCTTCTCAGTGGTGGTGTAATTCTGTTGAGCACTATTAAGGGTCAAACTAGCATAATAAATTACACGGAGCAATTTATCAACCCGTTGACCCAAAACGGTGCCTATTGCAATGTTAGATGCATCACACATTATTTCAAAAGTAAGCGACCAATCAGGAGCTATAACAATCGGGGCACTTACAAGATTATTTTTCAATTCATTTTTAGCACTCAAGCAAGCATCATAAAAAATGAACGACACATCTTGAGCAAGCAAGTGATACAATGGCCGACTTATTTTCGAAAAATCTTTAATAAAACGTCTATAAAATCCGGCATGCCCCAAGAAACTCGTAATTCCCTTAACATTCACAGGAGGAGGAAGTTTTTCAATAACATCAACTTTGGCTTTATCGACCTCAATTCCTTTATTAGAAACAACATGTCCCAAGACAACTCCACTCCTAACCATCAAACGACTTTTTTCCCAACTCAAAGTAAGATTTGACTCTATGTACGTTCAAGGACACGAGATAAATTATGGAGACAATGAGAGAATGAATCACCAAAAATAGAAAAATCATCCATAAATACCTGCAAGCAATCCTCGAGCATGTCTGAGAAAATGGAAAACGTGCACCTCTGAAACGTGCTAGGTGCATTGCATAAGCCGAAAGCCATCCTCCTGAAAGCGAACGTGCCGAAAGGGCACGTAAACATCATCTTCGGCTCGTCCTCTGGTGATATGGCCACTTGGTAGTAGCCTGAGAGTCCATCTAAGAAACAATAGAACTGGTGGCCCGATAGTCTGTCAAGGATCTGGTCAATAAATGGCAACGAAAAATGATCCTTCTTTGTTGCCGCATTCAGTCGTCGGTAATCAATACACATCCACCACCCGGTAGTGATTCAGGTAGGAACCAACTCCTTCTTGTCGTTTTCTATGACGGTAATGCCTCCTTTCTTAGGCACCACATGGATCGGGCTGACCCAATCGCTACTAGCCACCGGGTGAATTAACCCCTCAGAGTAGAGTTTCAATATCTCTTTCTTTACGACCTCCATCATATTCGGATTTAGCCTTCGTTGGCTATCCCGAAATGGCTTAGCTCCTTCTTCTAAAATTATTCGGTGCATACACGTGGAAGGGCTAATGCCTTTGATATCACCAAGACTCCAACCGATCGCTTTTAGATTTTTCTGTAACACCCCAACGAGCTCTTTTTCTTCTTCTAGATTGAGTTCGGCAAAAATTATCACTGGTTGCCGTTTCTCGTCATCAAGAAACACATACTTGAGATGTGAGGGAAGCTCCTTCAACTCTAGTGGCGGTGGATCAATTTGCCGGGGTTCCTTAACCTCAAAGAGCTCAATGGTCGGTTCCTCTTTTTCAGTAAATTCTGGCATCAATCTCTCATCCAAGTCCCGAATGGCTATCTCCTCGACTAATGGATCCATCTTATCAAAAAAGGCACATTCCTCGACAAAGTTTATCGAGGATGCTGATGTGGTTTTCCGAACCGATATGGATACTGATTCACCCAAAACTGTCATGTTCAATGTACTGTTCTTTACGTCTATCAATGTGTTGGTGGTGGCCATGAATGGTCTGCCGAGAAGGATAGTGTGATCCTTCCCATCTTTCTGTACGTCTCTGACATCCAAGACCACAAAATCTATTGGGACAATTAGTTTCCCGACACGAACAAGAACATCCTCCACTACCCCCTTGGGATAGCGAATCGAGCGGTCTGTACATTGGAGGCACATTCGGGTTGACCGTAAATCACCAAGGCCAAGCTTTTGAAAAATAGAGAATGGCATGAGGTTAATCCCTGCTCCGAGATCTAGCATCCCCGAAGCCTCTTTCCCATTCTCGAGGGAAATTTTGATTATAAAACCCCCAGGATCACGTTCCTTTTTCGGTAAGTCATGATGCATAGCACTTGCCGCCTCATAAACGACTACCTTCTCTCCATCTCCGAACTTCCTCTTTCTCGTCACCAAGTCTTTGAAAAATTTTACATAGGACGGCATATTTTTTATAACGTCTAGCAATGGAAGGTTGACATT
The DNA here is from genome assembly GCA_902706635.1 of Striga hermonthica. NCBI lineage: Eukaryota > Viridiplantae > Streptophyta > Magnoliopsida > Lamiales > Orobanchaceae > Striga > Striga hermonthica. Next base: position 2,108,636 of record CACSLK010027831.1, on the reverse strand, counting down.
AACCTTCGAAAGCATGTTGTATAGGTCTCGGAATTGTTGCTCTTGCTTCTCGTCCTTCAATCGTCCTGGAAAAGGTATACGAGGTCTGTATGGATTCGAGGCTTTATGCAATAGTGAGTCCTCCGTAGTCTTCTTTGCATCGCCCTCTTTGTTTGTTACCATGACATCGTCCCTTGTTAATTGAGCTTGGTTTTCTTGTTCGAGTGGAGTTGGCATTTCCACCTGGTTATCGACCACCTTTCTGCTTCGCAACACCGTTATTGCTTTGGCCTCCGTGGGTTGATTGGGAAGCTTTCCTTTGTCTGCCTCAGCCTCAATATTTCCAACTCGAGTGGCTAGTTGCCCCACTTGGGTTTCTAGGCGTTTGATTGATGACTCCTGGTTGGTTATGAATAGGAGAACTTTGTCCCACCTATCGTCTTGGTGAGACGAACCTTGTCCTGTCTCCTGGTTTTGCATCCCAGTAATTGGTCCCCTTTGTTGTTGTTGAAACTGTTGTTATGAGTAATTCAGCCTCAGGGGGCCCTCCGAGGGTTAGGGTCAAGGGTTGGTCGAGACAATTACATCGAACCTTCGCCTCCTTCTCGTTGTTCACCTCAACCACCCCCTCTCCCTGTCAAAATCTTTGGTTCAGCGGAATAATTACATACTCGCGTGCTCTGTTGAGGAACATAATTGGGCCGAGGTTGTTGTTGAGCGAAATTTTGTCGGGGCTGTTGAACGTTGTTGTTGTTAGCCCAAGAGAAATTAGGGTGGTTTCGCCACCCTGGGTTGTATGTGTTGGAGAATGGATCATCGACCGGTCGGTTATGGTATCCCTGCAGGCTGCAAGGCGTTGGCGTCTGCCGGTCGCTCGCCAAAGTCTTGATCGAAGGCCGAAGAGCACATCTCCGATCCATGCCCTTGAACTCCACACGACCCGCAAACATTAACAGCCATGGATTGCATTGGCTGAACTCCTCTTAAGGTGAGTAACCTCATTTGCTCCGTTAGTTCAAAGATTTGCCGAGCAATAGCATCTTGTCCGGGTGAGACCTCGTTTACGGCCGTTCTCTTCCCCCGAAAGCTCTATTGAGATGAGTTGGTACTCATCGTCTCAAAAATCTCCATCATTTCCTCCGCCGTGCGAGCACCGATATCTCCCCCGGTGGCATTGTCCACCATGTATTGTAGGTTTCTGTAGAGAGAATCGTAAAAACTGCTTACCAATAGGCCGGATGGAAGATTATGTTGTGGGCACTGTCTTTGAAGGTCTTTGAATCGCTCCCACGCCTTATGGAATGGCTCATTGGGATGTTGGGAAAATGAAACGATTTGGCCTCTCAACTCCTGGGTCTTCTGGTGGGAATAGTATTTCCCAATGAACTTGGAATACACTTGCTCCCAAGAAGAGAGTGAGTCGGGAGCAAGATTCATAAACCAAGCCTTTGCCCGGTCCTTTAATGTGTGCGGGAAACACCTCATCTTTAGTTGGTCCTCATTTAACCCTTGAAGAGGAAGGGTTTGGAAGACATTATAGAACTCCCGGATGAAATGGAGAGTGTTCGCGGTGGGGGTAGGGGCTTTGGTTGTGCGAGCAGCTTATCCTCCCCCCGCTTTTCCATCGTCTCCAAGATCTCCTGTTGCGGTGCATTAAGTTGTCTATAATGCTCGTATCTCGGACCCCTGAACCTATCCTCAACCCTAGACTCCTTGGGGGCGGTTCGTCGATCACCCTGTCGAGGCTTCTCCTCTACCTGCTTAATCTTTGTCTTGTCACTTCGGAGGAAATCCGCCTCTGATTCCTCCATATTCACATACTTGCTGCACCTCTCAAGTAGCTCATTAAAGGACCTCGCCGGCCTCTTCGCCAAGGAATCTCTACACTTCCCAGGCCTCAATCCCCGCATAAGGCCTCCAGCTTTTATCTCTTCCGAGGCCGAGGGAACCTCAACGCACTCCTTAGTGTACCGCGCGACATACTGTCGTAAGGTCTCCCTTTCCTTCTGTTGCATATTGATCAACGAGAGGTACGTCTTCTCATGCTTCCTGGCACTCGCAAACTGATTCAGAAACAAAGAGCTGAACTTTTCAAAGCAATCGATAGATCCCGCCAGCAACTGGTGGAACCAATCTTGTGCCGACCCTTCAAGGTCGTAAAAAAGGCTCGGCAGCTCACGGCATCACTATACCTGTGCAGGACGGCTATGTTGTACAACTATCTCAAGTCACTAGCTGGGTCCGCCGACCCATCGTAGGGCAAACTCAACTCCCTGATGTTGCCAGGAAAATCCCATCCCAGGACATCCTCTGCAAAAGGGTGTCCTCGCGAAACTACAGGCCTCTTACCCTGCACCCGGGCTTGGAGTTCCCGCATTTGAGCTGCCAACCTTTCCAATGTCAACCCCTCCAGTTGTGTCGTCGCCACCGGGCGGGAGGTCACCGACCTGGCATCATCCTCGTCGCCCCTTTCCACGCGCTGGTGCTGCTGATGCAAGGGGACCTGTTGTTTATGTACTAGTTGCTGCCGCGGCGGGGGTTGTCTAAACGACCCATTAGGAGCTCTCTTATCCACCTCTTGAGCCCAGCCTATCACCTTCGCAATGATCCTGTCCAACTCCGACCTGGTCATCTGGATGACCGGGTCCTCCCGTGTTGCCGAAGAAACATTGTCTCCCGGAGGGTTTTGTGCTCCCACCTCGACCAACTGCCTACCAACGAGGGCACCGTTCTGATCACCAGTACCTCCGGATCCCAGGGCTCCTTGATCCATCCCCCCGTCGACCATGGCGCCAGCCTCCTTCCCTTTGTCTGTTAAACCACCCGATCCTCCCGTGTTCGCCGCACGCCCCTGGGCTTCTGACGGTGGTATCGGGGTCGCGCCCGGGCCCAACAATGTCTCTTTTGGGGTAACAGGCGATGGTGACCATCCTGGCGGGGGACCTATCCCGAAGGCCCTCCGAGCCCACTCCTCATCCATCACCTTAGTCAAGTTCTTCTTCGAATTATCTCCTGCCATGACTTCTATCGTTCTTCTTTTGTAGTGAGAAAAAACAGCTCTTTCCGGTAGAAGACTGATTAGTCCCCACAGACGGTGCCAATTTGTTATACCACAAATACTCGAACCGCTTGACCGCTCCTCTCGAACCGGTTTGCGTCTCCTTGATCGTCGGTACTTGCAAAGCACGCCGGGGGTGGTCCCGGTGCGAACATTCCGACGCTCAAGTAAGTGATGGTCTAGAGAAAACAACAGAGTAACAAGATAGTTCGTGAATGTGTGTTGTGTAAAATGAATGAACCTGCTCCTTTTTATAGGAGAATTTAGGAGAGTCGCAGTGGGATAAGAAGTCTTTCTTGTGTGAACTACTTAATTAGGTCAAGAACATCCTGAATTGCAAGAGTCCTTGTCGCCACCAACTGCTTCGTAACTTGATCTCGAAGCCATCTTCAGGTTCTAGCCCCTTCGACGGCATACGAGGGCCGCCGAACACACGAGGGCCGCCGAGCGTACGAGGGCCGCCAGACACCTCCCTTGGCCGAGCATTCTCCTACGCCGAACATTCACCCCACTCCGGGCACTCATCATACTGGGCAATGCCGCGCCAGACACTTCATCCCGACCACCTCCAATGCCGAGCACTTGAGGGGCGCCGAACACCGTACGGCGCCGAGCACTCCCAACCACCGACTACCATAATGCTTAGCCGGTCCCCTTCATATTGACAATGATGACCGGATCACAACCGGTTCCTCACGAGCCACTACTAACGACCATATCAGAGAGGATCTTCGTTCGGCAAGCCATAGAAGGATGGGAGCTGGTTGTAGTGGATTGTTTTTAGCTCGTAATTCCGAGCTGCAGGTCCCAAACGGATGCAAGAAGTCACCGGTCCAATCATCGGTTGGGCCATTTCTCGGAGGAGAGAACGTGGAGGTGAATTTCCCCTCTGTACGTCTTGGTGCGCCATTTTCTCCGGATCTTTTGATGTAGAGGTGTCCGGAGTGAATTTTATTTTTGTCAGTTTCTTTTTGCTCTTTTCGTTTTTCGGAGTAAGAACAAATCCGCTCCTAGTACGCATACAAAAACAAAGAAACCGTCACAAGCACCAGATAGAAAAAAAAATATATATATATATATATATGTTTAAAATTAATAAAAATATTAATTTTTTATATTTATTTATCATTTTTTATATATATATATTTTTTTATTTTCTAATAATTTTATTTTATTTTATTATTATTTTTTTTTACTAATTAAAACAAATAAAAAGAAGTGAGCTAAAAAGAAAAAAATTTACAATTTATATATAAATAATAATAATAAAAAAAATCGAGAGAACTACAAAAATTAAGACAAATCACAAAAATGAGAGAAATAAAAAAAATGAGACAATTAAATATCTAACTAGGCATCCTATTACCTTCCCTGGCAACGACGCCAATTTGTTCATAGGATTTTTGTGGGTATTTGGTAACCGAGTTACCCGACCTCGGGTCGATCTCAAGGAAGGTCGTTCGGAGCTTTGTTTTTTATTTAATTGTCTAAATACAAAAATGAGAAAATAAACCTAAACATCTAATCCATTTTGATGTGGTTTTATAATTAACTAAAATTCTTAATTTAGTTTAACAAACATAAAATGAAAAGAACAGTGAATAAACAACTGTAAAATAAAAAAATGGTAAATAGGTAAAAAGAATAAAGATGAGGAAAGTGTTAGGGAATCGGGAAATAATTGTATCAATTCTAATGATAACTTTGAATTGTTAATCGTTCAGTTAAATGATTCGATAAACACACTAATTTAGAGGTTCATATTCCATTCAGTTACGAGTAAGAATATAAACATAAATCAATGTATTTGCTTACCACTTAACATATAAGCAATACAGTTACGTGTAAACTTATTTATTTCGAGCCGTGATCAATCAACTTCGCCATTTTCGGGTTAAAAGTCGATTAAGTAGATTTAAAAGAATGTTTAGTTCTACTTAAATCATAAAAATAAATATAACTCAAAATAATAGGAACTATCAACAATTCGTCATCATCATCGAACCGACACAATCATTTCCCTATCCCTAACGAAGAGTTTAGTTTGTCATGATTTTATTGACACAAATAATAAGAATAATCCAAGCTATCGTTTTACTCATAAAAACTTTCAATCGATAACTTACGATTACGATTAAAACTTGACGTCAATATATCACTTAGAACTTTTAGGGAAATGAAAATAAACAACTTACAAGATTAAAACCGAGCTTGCATGCAAAGATCAAACTTGAAAAATATCAAAAACAAAAAGAACACTCTTAAAAATATTACAAAGAAAAGAGAAGGTTATAGCTAAGAAAAAGTGAAGTTGTCCAATAAGTGAAAGAGAAGAGAGTATTTATAGGAAGAAAAATAGAAAACTTGTAATATAAGAAAAGAAAAATGTGGGAAAGAAGATAGAAAAAATGGGAAAGAAAATATGTAAGAAAATGTGAAAGAAGATAGGAAATTTGAGAGAAAAGTTGGAACTTTTAGACAAAATCCGAGAGTGATTTTTCCGCGCACATTCGCGCACGTCTCGGGTGGCTCTGCTTCTCGGGATCGTTTTGGGCTCGTCCGAACTTGGAATTGAGTTCCGTTTTTTTCGACGCATTGCTAACGAACCCCTCTATTCAATGATGTATGCCAATACAAATTTCTCACAGAATACAATTATCTAAGTACTTTTAACTTCCAAGGTATCGGCAACTCTCTCGATTTTACGCTTCGGTCCCGTACGAACTCATCCGAACTCGAAATCGAGTTCCGCTTTTTCCTGTGTGTAGCTAACGAACTCCTCTTTCCATTAATGTGATCATGCCCAATAAATTCCCAAAATCCTGCTCTTCCAAGATTTTTGACCGTTTCTTTATTTTACAAATACTCGAAAAATATACAAAAATCCACACAAATACTTAACTATTACAAATCACTAAAAAAAACTAAAAACTACCCAAAATCCCACAAAATTACTAAAAATACATAAAAATAATAATAAAGAATATTAATAAAAACATAACAAAAATAACACTAACAAATGCTCCAACTCGGAGGTGGGAGGTGGGACTTGAGAATCAAGCCTGTGGGACTCCTCCTCTGAAATATCATCAACGTCTCGCGGGAGCTCATCATCCTCTTCTTCGTCCTCACACATTTGCTTCGTCATAGGGGATTGAGTATCAAGCATAGGGGGTCATCGTCTTGTGCCTCGATTGAGTCGATATGTGTTGTAAAGATCTCCATTTTCGTGCTCAATCTAGCATATCCGAGCTCAATGTCCATATCTCGAGTGGTCAGGGCAGATATGCGAGCAAGAATGAGGTCGAGCTTTTCATCATATGACAAAACAGCCTCCCAAGATTCATCTCTATGTGTAGACTTGCCTTGGGCGGTGGGCTTGGAAGCGACATCATTAACTTGATCCTCTAAGGCTTGCACGCGCTCCACAAGGTTCTCGATTCTGGACTCAACATTGCTCCTACGGGCCGCTTGAGAGGCTAAAAGAGCGAGGACCTGGTCGAGCTTGGCATTGTACTCTAAAGAGTCCTCGAGGGATTCATATGAGTGCTCGACAGGCCAGGAATCCCACTGCTGCTTGTTTGTCCCATTTTTGTTATCTTTTTCTTTGCTTATTTGTTAGTTTTTACCTCGGTTTTAGTATCTTTTTTGTTCTTTTGGTCCACCAGTCGTTCGTGTCGTTTATTTCACTTTTTCGATATTTTATGTTGTTTTTCTTGTTTTTGCATGTTTTTCTCGTCTTTGGTGGTGTGTAGGTTCCGAATTTTCATCGCACGTTTGGAGGAGGAGTAACCGAGCAGTGTCCCTTTCCAGCCGTCGCGCCGCGAGGATGCCCCGTCATGGACAGAACCTCAGAATGTAGACACCAACGCCGTGTCGAGCTCCGCGCCGCGGCAGATCCCAAGCCCCGCACCGCGGCAGCACCACGTTTTGGACAGAGGGACCTTTTTCTGGCTCCGAGCCGCGGCAGGCGTCGCGCCACGCCGAAACTCCCACACCACGCGGCGCCAGCACCGCAAGATCGACAACAGCATCGTGAGCCTCCAGGCGTCGCGTCGCGGCGACTCCATCAGCCACGCCGTGTCCATGTCGCGAGACTCCAGCGCCGGGAAGCCCAAAACCCAGAACCAATATTTTACGTGTTTTTTATTTCGGAATAAAAAGATATCGATCCTAGGGCATAAAAAAGGATTCCGCACTTTGTTATTTTCAATTCTCTATCGACCAACACATATTTTTTCTCTCTTATTTTCTTTTCTTTCACTTAGATTAAATCTTGTAAGGTGAAAAACCTCAAGATATTGCTTTTGGGATTTGGATTGCTCATCGTTTTCGACATTTGGATCTCTTAATTAATCGTAAGCACTTTTTCTAGTTTTGTTATGATGTTTTGTGCTTGGATTGTTATGAATTTTTGTGTTCAAATTACTATGAGTAGCTAAATCATTTGTTGGGGGATAGGAGATATTCGTGTTGGTTCGATTGTGTTTCATGAATGCTTGCTTACCGTTCAATCTATTCGAGTTGTTCTTATTCTAGGGTTAGATGCTTGATCATCATTCTAATCTAATTAATCAATTTGTTCTCTTGTTACGAACAGTTATTGAGAACGAACCTCTAAACGAGTATGTTATTTGATCTCCTAACCGAGCGGTTAAGCACTTATTAATTGTGTTAGGACCATACACGAGTATCTTCGATTCCCTAACTTCCCCCAACCTCATTTGAATTTCGTTTGGAATTGATAATTCATTTGGTTTAAAATTTAGAATTCGTAGTTGATAATCAAAATCCAACAATTTGAATTAGAGTGTTTAGGACTTGTTTCTTATTTCTTGTATTTGAATAATCGTGCAATTTATTCCGGCTGACCTTCCTTGAGATACGACCCGGTGTTCGAATCATTCGATTCTACTCCGGTAAAAAATATTTACAACAAATTGGCGCCGTTGTCGGGGAAGGTTTAGGACGTATTTTGTTCGCCTATTCATTTTATTTTCAGTGTTTCTCTTGTTTTCGTGATTTCTTGATTTTTGTGTTTCTTTTGTTTGATTTCTTTGTTTAGTTGTAATGATTTTCTTTGATTTGTTTTTCCTTGTTCTTTCTCTTGTCTATCTGGTGCCCGTGACGTTTTGTTATTTGTGTTTATGCGTACCAAGAGTGGTCATATAATCATCCCAAACAACGAATCCATCCAGCAAGACCTACGAGACTTGTTAGCTAGTCTTGCACCAGCATCATCTGCATCAGAAAGCCAAACCGACATGGCACAGAACGAGCAAGATGAGGAAGTTAATAATTTTCCTAGGTCTCTTCTTCGCGATTTGGCTCAACCGGTGATTGGGTCAGTGACTTCTTGCATCCGGCTGGGGACAGCAGCTCGGAACTACGAGCTCAAAACCATCCACTACAACCAACTCCATCTTTCCATGGCCTAATGAAGACCCGCTCTATTTCATACGGCAGTTCTATAATGTGCTCCAAACCTTTCCACTCCACGGGCTGAATGAGGATCAATTGAAGATGAGATGCTTCCCGGAGACTCTCAAGGACCGGGCTAAGGCTTGGTTTATGACACTTGCTCCAGATTCTCTTAGCACTTGGGAGCAAGTGTACTGAAAGTTCATCGGGAGGTATTACTCCTACCAAAAGACTCAAGAGCTGCGGTCACAAATCGTCTCTTTTGCCCAACAACCGCACGAGCCACTTCACGAGGCGTGGGAACGCTTCACGAACCTACAGAGACAGTGTCCACACCATAACTTCCCACTGGCACTTTTGATGAACAACTTCTATGATTCTCTCCACCAGAACCTTCAGTACATGGTGGATAACGCAGCTGGTAGAGATATTGGGGCAAGAACGGCAGAAGAGATGATGGATATCTTTGAGGCGATAAGTTCCAATTCATCTCAAAAGAGCAGCCGAGGGAAGAGAGCCATGGTCAATGAGGTTTCTTCTGAACGAGACATGATGGCCCATCAGATAGCCGAGCTTACAGAGCAAATGCGGCTACTAAATGCTCAAGGAATGCAACCAGTGCAGACCATGGCAGTGGATTCATGCGGCGCGTATGGAGCACAAGGGCACAGGTCAGAGGTGTGCCCATCAACATTCGATCAGGACCTCAGAGAGCAATATGCCGACGCCAATGCTCTTCAAGGATATCAGAACCGGCAACCCAACAACCTCTTCTCCAACACGTACAACTCCGGATGGAGAAACCACCCACACTTCTTGTGGTCCAACAACAACAACACCCTCCAGCCACCTCGTTCGATCTTCACCCAACAGTAACCCCGTCCAAACTTCATGCAACAGCAACCCCGTCCCAACTTCATTCCCCGTCCGAACTACCAACAACAACAGCAACCGCAACAGAAAACCCAAGGGCCCGAATCGAGCTCGTCGAACCAAGATGACAAGTTGGACAAGATCCTTCAGTTTATCACGAACCAGGACTCATCGATTAAGCGTCTCGAGATGTAAGTGGGCCAGCTTGCCACGAGAGTTAGGAACATGGAGGCCGAGTCAGACAAAAAAAACTTTTGAGCCAGCCCGAACAAGCCAAGGCAATAACAGTGTTGAGGAGCGGGAAGGAAGTGGACAACAAAGTACAAATGCCCGAGCCCGATGACCTTAAGCCAACCGACCAGCCCAAGGAAATAGAGAAACACATCGAGGAGAGCACAAAAGCCGATTCAGGAAAATCGACAGAGGGTTCATTGCTTCACAAGTCCCCAAACCCATACAAGCCACGCATCCCTTTTCCGAGTAGACTCTGAGACGAGAAGTAGAAACAACAATTTCGATATCTCTACAACATGCTTTCGAAGGTCAACGTGAACTTGCCTCTCTGAGATGTGATCAAGAATATGCCGTCGTATGTGAAGTTCATCAAGGACTTGGTCACCAAGAAGAGGAAGTTCGGCGATGGGGAGAAAGTGGTGGTCTATGAGGCGGCAAGTGCCATGGAGCATGATCTTCCAAAGAAAGACGAGACCCTGGGGGTTTCGTGATAAAGATTGCTCTCGAGAATGGGAAAGAAGCTTCGGGGATGCTCGACCTCGGAGCGAGAATCAATCTTATGCCGTTTTCTATCTTCCAGCGGCTAGGTCTAGGAGATTTGAGACCAACCCGTATGTGCCTTCAGCTTGCTGACCGTTCCATTCGATACCCCAAGGGGGTGGAGGAAGATGTTCTTGTTCGCGTGGGAAAGCTTATTGTTCCGGTGGACTTTCTGGTACTAGATGTGGGGGACGTACATGAGAACGGGAAAGACCACACCATCCTTCTTGGCAGACCATTCATGGCCACCACCAACACACTCATTGACGTGAAGAATGGGACATTGAACATGACAGTCCTAGGAGAGTCCGTGTCCATTTCTGTCCGAGAAGCTACCTCAGCATCCTCGGTGAACTTTGTGGAGGAGTGTGCCTTTGTTGATGTGAGTGACTCGTTTGTAGGAGAGATGACCATACAAGACTTGGAGGAGAGGTCAATGCCCAACCTCAACGATGAAGAAGAACCGACCATTGAGCTATTTGCAGCCGACGAGCCCGACAAACCAATCCTAGAGCTTAAAGAACTTCCCCGCCACCTTAAGTACGTTTTCCTCGACGATGAGGAGCAAAAACCGGTTATCATCTTTGTCGAGCTCAATCAAGAAGAAGAGAAGGAGCTAATCGAGGTGCTTAAGAAGAATAAAAAAAGCCATCGGTTGGAGCCTGGGTGACATAAAGGGGATCAACCCTTCCACTTGCATGCACCAGATCATTTTGGAGGAGGGTGCCAAGCCATTTCAGGATAGCCAGCGACGGCTCAACCCGAACATGATGGAGGTGGTGAAAAAGGAAGTGTTGAAGCTCTACTCCGAGGGGCTCATTTATCCAGTGGCTGATAGCGAGTGGGTTAGCCCGATCCATGTGGTGCCTAAGAAAGGGGGCATCACCGTCATCGAGAATGAGAAGAAAGAGATGGTCCCCACCCGAACCACTACCGGGTGGAGGATGTGTATTGACTACCGGCGGCTCAACGCTGTGACCAAGAAGGACCACTTCCCGTTGCCGTTTATCGATCAGATTCTCGACCGACTCCCGGGCCACCAATTCTACTGTTTCCTAGACGGACTCTCGGGCTACTACCAAGTGGCCATAGCTCTGGAGGATTAGCCCAAGACAACCTTCACGTGCCCATTCGGCACATTTGCTTTCAGACAGATGCCTTTCGGCCTATGCAATGCACCCGGGACCTTCCAATGGTGCATGTTCTCCATCTTTTCTGATATGCTCGAGGACTTCTTACAGGTATTTATGGATGACTTTTCAATCTTTGGTACCTCTTTTTCTGATTGCTTGCAGAACTTATCTCGTGTTCTTGAAAGATGCATTGAGTCGAACTTGACCTTGAGTTGGGAGAAAAGTCACTTTATGGTGACTAGTGGAGTTGTGTTAGGCCATGTAGTGTCCTGTCGGGGGATTGAGGTCGACAAAGCTAAAATTGATGTGATTGAAAAACTTCTCTCTCCAGTGAATGTGAAAGGTGTTAGGAGTTTCTTAGGACATGCTGGGTTTTATAGGCGATTTATTAAAGATTTTTCGAAAATCAGCCAACCTTTGTGTCACTTGCTTGCCAATGATGTGCCATTCGTGTTTGATAATGCATGTGTTGATGCCTTTGATAAATTGAAAAATAAGCTTGTGACTGCTCCTATTGTGATTGCACCTGATTGGTCTTTGCCTTTTGAGATTATGTGTGATGCATCGAACCTTGCTGTTGGGGCCGTCTTTGGCCAACGAGTTGATAAGTTACTTCGAATAATTTATTATGCTTGTTTGACCTTAAAAGGTGCTCAATTGAACTACACCACTACGAAAAAGAACTTTTAGCTGTTGTGTTTTCTCTTGAAAAATTTAGATCCTACATTTTGGGGTCTAAGGTGATTGTACATTCTGATCATGCAGCCCTTAGGTATCTTTTGAGTAAAACTCAATCGAAACCTAGGCTTATTCGGTGGATTCTTCTTTTGCAAGAGTTTGATGTAGGGATTAGAGATAGGAAACGGTGTGAAAATGTTGTAGCTGATCACTTGTCTCGCATTGTTCCCTCTAAACCTTCACTTGCATTGAATGAGCATGTAGGCATAAATGATGATTTTCCATATGAGCATGCGAGTGAAGTGACTAGTGTTCCTTGGTATGCAGACATAGTGAACTATTTGTCAGATGGTGTTTTGTTGGCTAACCTCTCTTCCCATTCCTTTTCAAGATGGGGAAGGATGATATTCTTCGGAGGTGTGTGCCCGAAGAAGAGCAATTGGATGTCCTTACCTTTTGCCACGAGCTTCATTGTGGAGGACATTTTGGAGGTCGAAAGACCGCCTTTAAGGTTCTCCAGTCAGGTTTATTCTGGCCTACACTTTTTAAAGATGCTTATAACTTTTGCAAGTCTTGTGACCGTTGTCAAAGAATTGAGAATATTTGCCCAAGGAATGAAATGCCCCTTGTGAATAATTTGCAAGTTGAAATCTTTGATGTATGGGGCATTGATTTCATGGGACCATTTCCCAAATCTTTTGGCTTTGAATACATTCTTCTCGCCGTAGATTACGTGTCCAAGTGGGTTGAGGCTATCCCCACAAGGACATGTGATGCTAAAGTGGTCATCAAGTTTTTGCAGGGCAATATGATTTCCTAGAGCTATTGTGAGTGATGGAGGGAAGCATTTTTGCAACCGTGTCTTTGAGAAGCTAATGAAGAAGTACGGAATTTCTCATAAGGTGGCCACCTCTTATCATCCTCAGACTTCGGGCCAGGCAGAAACTAGCAACAAGCAAATCAAGACCATTCTTGAGAAGACGGTGAACTCGTCCAGAAAAGATTGGTCTAGCCGCCTTGATGATGCACTTTGGGCTCAAAGGACAGCATTCAAAGGAGTTTTGGGGATGACCCCGTTCCGGCTTGTCTATGGAAAGGCGTGCCACCTTCCAGTCAAGATCAAGCACAAGGCATTTTGGGCGATTAAACGGATGAGTTTTGATCTTGATGCCGTCGGACGGGAGAGGATTTTGCAACTTTCTGAACTTTAGGAGTTGAGAAATGAGGCATACGACAACTCCAAAATTTACAAAGACAAGGTCAAAAAGCTTCACGACTCGACCATTGCCCGGAGGAACCTCGAGCCCGGTATGAAGGTACTTCTCTTCAATTCTCGACTTTGACTTTTTCTGAGAAAACTTAAGTCTCGTTGGAGCGGCCCGTACCTTATTGATGAGGTGCTATCTTTCGGAGCTGTCCGACTCCGAAATCCGGCAAATGGAGAGTTGTTCGTTGTGAATGGACAAAGAGTAAAATCATATTTCGAATGAGAGTTTGGAAAGCACCATGTCGAGACCCTCAGTCTCGGCGAACCCTTGTATCCTTGATCGAAAATTGTGCCGAGCTCCCGGCGATAAACCGAGCAATTATTTGTACTATTTGTGTATATATATATATTTCCTAATTCATTTAAAAAAAGATGGAAATCGTGTGCAGGTCCCAGGCATCACGCCGTGGAGCCATCACGACTTGGACAGAGGGAACATATTTTCACGTCGCGCCGCGGCAATCTCCGTGCCGCAGCAACGCAATACTCCCCACCGCGAAATTACCACGTAATGGACAGAGGAGCACTTAATTCGCGTCGCGCCGCGGCATGCTCCGCGACAGCAACAGAGAAGTTGGCCCTTTCATCTCGCCACGCCGCGGCAGGCGTCGCACCGCAGTGCCCATATGATATAAATAGGTGGCGTGAGTACGACTTCAGAATTACTGCGCTTTCAAAACAGAAATTGCTCTCACGACCCAAAAACCCTCGCACCCATCGTTCTCGACTTTCACCGCAAACACTCCAGCCATCATTCCGACCTCCGACCTCAGACCAACAACCGCCGGCCCTCCACCATCGGCGACCCTCCGTCAGCGGCGATTTAATCCTCCTCCTCCGGCCAACTAGTTCTCCCACAGAAATCTACCCTAAGGAGCACTAGAATTATAAATTTTCCAGCAAAGTTCTTCTACTCGGTCTTCTATTTTCAAGGTACGAGGAGTAAATTAATCTTGTTGGAAAGCTGATTGAGGTGTTGAGATTGTACATTACCTCTTTTGAATTCGTCTCAAGCCTCTTAAGCAAACTTCTTGCTCACCAAGTGTTTGATAGATTGCCTCAACGGGCAAAGAAGCAAGTTGAGTTGAATTTCTCTCTTCTGACCATCGTATCAAGCATCACGAATGGCGAGAACAAGGAATGGACAAACGGTTTTTTCTAAGGACAAAGGCAAAGCCGTCATGGCTACTCCGCCCGAGTCCTCGAAAAACTCAGATTCTAACTCGGGCTCTAGCTCACACCACTCGGACTCTAACGCGGGAAATGAGACTCGTACTCTGGCCCAAATCCATGGTATCCTATTTCCGGTTTTCAATGACTCGGAGGTAGCCACGTACAAGCGCCTTGCCGCACGAACTATACCGCATCCCTGAGTTCTCGACTGGAATATGCTAAAGGCCCTTAACATCGAAGAAGAAGTCCGGAAGTACTTGAAAGCCCTACACTTGGAGCAATATACGGAACTCCATAATCTCACTTCCTTATTGACTCTCACCCTCGAGTGTTTCAGCACGATTGAGATGCATGATAACGGCAATTACCTCACTTGTCATTTGAATGGGCAAGAGGTCAAGATTACGGATAAGGTACTTAGACAGATATATGGTTTGAAGGTAATGGGTGCTCGCCAGAAACCCGGAAAGTCCCTGGCCAACAAGAAGTGGGCCGACTTATCACCGTGCAAAACTTTCAACAGGAAGGGACCATTGGCTGGTGTAATCAAGGAATTTCCCACCGCGGTTATGCATAAGTTCTTTTCTTCCAACATCTTTGAGAAGAAGGAAGCGAATAAAGTGAGCGAACAGGAGGTGTTCGTGATGTAGAACATATGCAACAAGAAATCGGTGTTTCTTCTCCCATTCCTCAAACATGCTCTTATGAACACACGCCGAAATACGTTGAGATTCCCTACATTGGGGCATGTCGTGGTGGATATCGCTCATCATTTCAAAATTTCAGTTCCTACTGAGGAAGGCCTCGGTCCTTTGGCCATCAGTTACGTCGAACTCAGGGCTGGGGGTTTTCTGGACAAGAGGTCTCAGATCATGCACTATACCGAACGTAAATGCTATGACACTTATATGAAGGAGGTGAAGCGATTGGCACAGGAAGCAGCTTTGTCGAAACAAGCCATAAGAGGCCCTTCTCAACAAGTGGTAGATGAGCATGAGGAGCCGGTCGACCATGCCTCGGGTGATGAGGAAGAGCCCGCCCAGATGGATTATCAGCAAGCCCCTGCGTGGTTCGTTCAGTACCAGAAACAACAAGCTGAGTATCAGGCCCGACAAGAGGTGCACAACGCGAGAGTGGAGGCCTACATTAATCAAAATGACAAACGCTGGGACAAATGGGAAGAGAAGCAGTTTGCTAAGTGGAGCGAATGGGACGGCCATTTTCATCAGTGGGACACTCGTTGGGATTCGGGAGCTGGCCAGTCTTCTTTACCTCCTCCGCCACCACCGGATGCACAGTGACTTGTCATTGTGCTTTGTACGTTTTTCTTTTCTCTTTCTCGTTTATTTTGTACAGTTTATTGTGCTTTAAGTCAGTTGATAATGTGGTACAACTTTCCCTTACTGACGATCGACAATGAGGACATTGTCTGATTTTAAGTGTGGGGGAAATTTTGTATGTTTATGTGGCTACATGGTTGACCAGGTTTAGTTTTCGTTTTCTTTTTAGGATTTTTTTTATTTCTTTTCTCTTGCTTGGTGGACCGGTCTAGTTTTTAGGATTATCTATTGTGTCTTTCTGAGCTTGGACTTTGGTGTATGGCAAGACTAGTTGATGATTGATTGATTGAGCTAAGAAGTTGTGATAATGAGAATGAGTGGCATATCTTGACTAACTTGTTTTGTTATTTTGAATGACATTATCTACCTTGTGAGGCTTGAGCCATATTCGTTTCTTGTGAGATGTTGGTTTGAAATTTATTCAGTTAGAATTTGCCTTGAGTCTACTTTGAAATGAAGTGATTAAATTTGTGAAACGTGAAAATGATTGAGGCATTCCTTGTATTTTCTTTCCCTTTTATTCTTCCGAATAAAAAGCAATCACTAGTCACCCCCTTTGTGTCTTAATTGAATTTATTGTTAACCTCGTGATAATGACATTGAGTTGCGGGTTAGAGTTGAAGGTGATGGTTGCCTGAGGTGTAAATATATTCCTCTCATTAAAAAAA
Source organism: Striga hermonthica (assembly GCA_902706635.1). Lineage (NCBI taxonomy): Eukaryota > Viridiplantae > Streptophyta > Magnoliopsida > Lamiales > Orobanchaceae > Striga > Striga hermonthica. Next base: position 2,092,272 of record CACSLK010027831.1, on the reverse strand, counting down.
AGGGGAACCGAATGGATTATACTCCTAGCGCTCCGTTCACTAATGTAGTGGATGCGAGCCATGAGTACGGGAAACCGATCTAGGAGACTCGGGCAGACAACTCGAAGGTTAAACCTAGATAAAATGTCCAGAGGTTCTCGCAAAAAAAAAAGGAAAAGAAAAGAAAAAATATATATTGAATAATTGTTGTGGTGATGTGTTGAATTTGGAGTAGTAGGAAAGAACCAGTTGATGTTGACAGCCGGAAGAGTTCATGATAACGGGAAGGTGATTGAATTGAGTTGAGTCGATTATTACTGAGACACCTAGCCTATATTTTTCCTACCCGATCCAAAGTGCCTACGTTACATCCCTCGAAGTCCTCGTGATTCATTGCTTCATGAATTTGATTGTTTTAGAGTAAAAGTTAGACAATGGGAAAACTTATGATTGAATTGATTGACGACCAACTAGAGTGCGCCTATCTTATATTTGCGAAAGAAACGGAGTGAGGCATATGATATATCTTCGTACTCGAGAGTCTTTGTCATTCGAAATAGCTGAGTTAGTAGTTGAGCTGTGTTCTCGTGATCATTTGAATTCTTCTTGACTTGATTGATTGGTTTGAGGTCAGTCTTGCTTCAACCGTTGTCCTCGCTCGTTTGTTGGTTTTTCTTTTCTTTTCTTTTTGTTCGGGACGAACAAAGGTGTTGTTACAAGGAAATTAACAACAATCAATTTGGGGGGTATTTTAAGTAAATCTAAATATTTAACGATAGAAAGCCTGTATCTTATTTCTGGGAATGTAATTAGTAGCCGTGTGGTATTCTTGTCCGTTTGGGAAATTCTCCGTTTCCCTTTTATATTTACATACCATAATTATCTATACAATAATCATTACATTTGAAAGGTCAAAGGCGGTCCTTGGTGGTTTCTCTTGATAGCTTGCCACTTGGATAAATGTAATGATGAATTATGCTGAGTTGTCACCGCCTTACCATGCTGAGCTGGCATGTTATAGATATCGGTCCACCTAGTTATAACCGGTACGTCGTGGCTGACATGTAGTAACCGACATGTGTTGACCGACATGTGTTGACCGACATGTGATATCGGTCAACTTAGTAAGGATGTCGGTTTCTGCTGAATCTTTCATTGTGTAATCATCTTGAAGTTGGTGGAAGTGTCTCGTGCTTGTATGAGCTCTAATCATCATCATATTGGTCTCGATCAACGGATTAGTGTCGCTTAACCCGACTTGCAGAAAATGATATCAACAAGGTGGCCCCCAGCATTAATGGTCGTCTGGATAAAAGACGGGCAATGATGCTGAAATTGCAACGGACTTTGATAAAATTCTTGTATGGACGCGATATGTCGGTTTCGCCATTTGCACCCGACGTCTTCGCACTTGCGAAAATAACATTTGAAAGTTGAAACGGCAGGCTTTATTGAAATTAATTGCACCGTTTTATGTATAGGAAAAACGGTCACTGAACATAGGCCACGTAGCTATTATGAAGAGGCACGATTTCCAAGGGTTATGTCGACTCGCAGATCTGGGATGTGCAATTCACGCGCCCCTATTTCCATCGGTTCTCAACGGTCGCATCGATCTAGGGCTTTAATATAAATAGGAATTTCACTTTCGAGATCTACTTTACTTTCACTTTCTTTGTGCACCCATATTTTCTGCTTTTTCTGCAAATTAATTTCCTGATATCCGCATTCAAAGCAATTCAGATTCTCGGAAGACTTCTTGTGGTAAGAATTCCCCTTTATATTTTATCTATTTATACCGATTTTTCTTTTTCTTTTGCCAAACATCATGAGCGCATCCTGGGCGTCTTCGGGTGACGACGAATTGGACGTGATGATGATCAATATGGTTCACTCTGGGGAGTTAGAACTATTGTCCGAGTACAACCGGTGGGATCCGGTGTTTGTTGAACGGTTGAAGATCCGCTTGAATGATGGTGAAGGGGATAAAGTAGTAGAGGAAAATGCCGTCGACGACCCAAGGTTTTGGAGACGACCTATCAGGAGATGGCCGAGCCCAGAGATAACATCTCACGGAGAGCCAAGTATTTTAACTGACGCCGACATCATTATGCTACGAGGTGAAATTCGAGTCCCTTCATCGGTATATCTGTTCGCTCCATATCCGGGGGAAAGGATCACCTGTCCCCCACCCAACTGTGTCGGCATGTTTGCCGAGAGCTTGAGATCGGGCTTACGGTTCCCTTTGCCGCGCATAATCACCGAATACTTACGGGACTGGGAATTCCCGATATGTCAAATTGCTCCAAATTCGTGGAAACGAATCATCGGGTTGTTAGTACTTTTTGCTGAGAAAAAATGGGATCTGCCGTCGGCAAAGGACATGAGGAGCATGTTCACATTCCAAAAGAGTCCGGATAGACAAGTGTCGGATCCGCTTCTCACCTTCTCAATTGTCGGGAAGCCGCAGCCAAGGGTTAAAGTCGGTGAGCTAATAATGGAGGTCCCAGACACTCTTCATGGGTTCCAAGAGGAATGGTTATGGGTCGGGGGAGACTGGCAGTGCCCCGACTTCGCTAATGATCTCCTTGCCGATGGGATAAGCATCCCAATGGCCACCAAATCTGGTTATTGTAAGTTGCTTTTTCATTTTTCTTGACTTCGGTTATTAATATTTTGTTTTTTGTTGTCGCTAACAGGTGGACTTTTGTGACCTTGTAGCAAAACCGACTGGGAAGAAAGAACCGAAGTTTGAAGGTCTACTGTACGATCGAGTAGACAAGTTGTTTGAGGTGTCCGCCAACAAACGCCGATATCAGCGACTTGTGAAGGATTCTCGCTTAGAGTTAGCTGGATTGTCGCCTGGAGTTCTTAATTCTTCATTCTTACCAGGTAATCTTCTCTACTTGCTTCGTTCATTTCGTATCATTGCTCCTATTTAACGATATCGTTCTAACTTTAAGCTCACTGCAACAGCCTATTACCCATTGCTGGGATACTTCGGTTTCGGAGATCCCACAGAAGCTGAGGAGCATCGGAGGCGCAATCCGAATTGGGATTTGAAAAACAAAGTCGGAAAGAACAAGAATCTTCGATCAACCGAGATGGCTGGACGTCTGAATCTTCTTAAGGCATGGAAGAAAAATCCCAACCGATCTCAGAGTGCTGTTGGTGAGCCATCATCAACCAGGGTAGAACCGACGCCGGCTATTGCGAGCGGGCCAGTAGTTACCGACGTCCCGCCTTTGGAGGTAGAGCCACTACGGCAGATAATGACGCCGGTGGATGAATCTATGGTTGAGACGGAGATCTCTCAAGGGGGGCAAGAGGTGCCCGACGAGCCGGTAGTTCAACGCCGCAAGAGATCCAGCGTGTCTCACGTAGCTGAAAGAATGAAGAAACGGCAAGACACCGGTGCCGGCAAGGATAAGGAAGAGGAACCCGAGATTGTTTTGAGGGATTCCTTCCTCAAAATTAATGAGAAGAAAGCGGCAGAGTTGACGCTGCCAGAGGGTGTATTCGACCCCTGGTTCCCGATGTTTCAGACAGTCGTGGAGCCAAAAATCACGAACAACCAGCGATTCCCCGACGAAGCAGTTAAAGCAGCAAAGGTTCCATTGATGTCGTGGGACCCGAAAACTCATGCGGGGATTGCATCATTGCCAGATGACCAGAAGTTCAGCTATGCCCGTGGCTGTTTGGGCCGGGCTCTGGTCAGTTTCATTGCAGCTGAAGACAGTTACCGGAACAGAGCTCAAGAACTCGACGAAAAACAACATGAGCTGAGCTTGAAAGAGGGCGCTATAGCTTCTCTAGAGGATGAGAAGTCTCGCCATGAAGCTGCCTTGTCAAAGAAGGATGCCGAACTGCAGGCGGCAATAACCGAAGTGAACACCCTCAAGACCGAGAAAGAGAACTTACTGCTGGCCCATGACCTTACGTCGGTTGAGCTGGCCAAAGTTGCAGAGGTGGCCAAAGAAAAGGACGAGCAGCTCACAAGATTGAAGGCTGAGCTTCAAGTCGTCCGTAAAGACCGGTCCGACAAGGATGCAGAGCTGATCCGAAGCCGTGAGGCTCATGAAGTGGCGATGAACAAGCTCCGACAAGAAATGACTGTCGCCGCCGAGCTCAAGTTCCAGGAAGGCATAGAAGTCGGCAAGAAATCAGTAACTGTGCCCGGCGATGCAGTTGATGCCGGGGCGACGACAGAATGGGAGTTGGAGCTGAACGCCGCCTCGGCTTTGCGGTGGGTGATCGACAGAGTCGACAGCGGCGTGTATACCATAGATGAGCTGCGCATTTATTTGCTGCACAAGATGGAGAAATACGGCTTCAACCCGGAGATGAAAAACGCCCATATCCCGGCCGACCAGGACGAGAGGGAATTTGCGGACCGACTCCTTAAGCAGAAGGAGAGTCGGATGCTGGAGCTGGACATGGTCCCCTTATCGGAAGAGCGAAAGGCAAAAATCAGGCGATCGTTTGTCGACATGGTTCTGGAGGTGGAAAAAGCCAAGAAGCCTGAGATGGCTAACATATGTGTGGAGACGATTGCTGAGGCCTTTGTCACCGAAACATTTGAGGGCTTATCGGATGAAGAGCTCTTGGGTGCAATCGTCGGCTATGCTGCGCGCAAGGTGGCAGAGGATGATGCCAAGGCCAAGGGATGGGTGATCGACCCAGTCCCGTCTGACGATGATCGTGTCTTGCACGAAGATGGCGACGTCGTCATGATCAAGGAGAGTGATGTCGTCCGAGCACTGGAAGAGAAGGAGGAGGATGTCGTTCAGCGTCTGAGCCAAAGGTTGATTGATCACTTAGACGGCGTTGAAGGGGAGAAGGCTGAGATAGAAAATCCTCAACTCTCTGATGCCGGAAAAGCGTCGACATCGGGGACTAAAGAAGACTGACGTCTTTATGTTTTTTTTGTTGTTTATTTTTTCTTTGAGAACGTACTGTTATTTGATCTTGTAATGCGATATGAATGTTTTATGAATGAGATGTTTGTTTTATTGATTTATTATGTCGGTAAAGATAAGTAATCATTTGTTAAATTTGAAATTTCCGACACAATATCAATAATAATTTATACGAATTACTGACGTCGGTGTAATCTTATAGTGCTTCCGACATTAAACTTGTCAATTATCGGAAGCAATTTACAACTTATCCGACATCTGTAAACTTCTTAATCGAACAAATCATAAAAGATTTGCTTTTTTCTGGAAATAATTATTGTAAGCTCACCAAATCATCGCTGGGATTCGGTATCGTTGAGCATAAGCCTCCCCAAACCATCTTCAGGGCTTGGAAGTATCCAGCTTTGCTGCACTCGGCTAGGTCATACCATCTTCAGGGTATGAAACACGTTTAGCCTTGGCAGCGAGGACCGATTTATAGTGGTCCGAGTGATCGAACAAATTAGTGGGGTTCGTCACACAAACTTTATTGATAACAAAACATGATTGTCGTACAATAGTAGGACAAAAAACTTTTTTACACGTCGGGGATAGGACTTTCGGCATCAGATTCACTGGTAATACTTCTTCAAGTATGTTGTATGCCAAGGATATTGAAGGGGAACACCGTCCAACGTTTCGAGTCGAAAAGTACCATGAGAGATCTGACGACTTACTTTGAAGGGTCCTTCCCACTTTGGTAGTAACGGGCCGACATGAGCACCAGTGATTCTTTTTAGGACGAGGTCTCCTTTAACAAACGAACGTGGTTTGAGCCTCGAGTTTATATATTTTTCGCTACGTCGTTTATAAGCAGCATTACGGACTTCAGCATCAGCACGTAATTCTTCGAGCAGATCGAGGCTGGCTCTCAAGTTTGCTGAGTTGCTTTCCTCGGAGAAGTGAGTGACCCGATATGTTGGAAAGGCAAGTTCAACCGGTATCATAGCTTCAGCTCCATAAGCCAACGAGAACGGAGTTTCTCCGGTCGAACTTCTCGTCGTCGTTCGATAAGACCAGAGGACATAAGGCAATTCATCGGGCCATGACCCTTTTGCAGCTTCAAGCCGAGTTTTCAGGCCGTTCTTGATGATCTTGTTCACGGCCTCTATTTGTCCATTGGCTTGTGGATGATAAGGTGACGAGAAGAAATGTTTAATACCGTAATCTTCACAGAAACTTTCGAATCGTTTACTTTCAAACTGACGACCGTTGTCGGTTATAATGGAGTTGGGGACGCCAAACCGACAAACGATTGATTTCCAAATGAAATCTACCATTTTTTGCTCGGTGATGGTAGTAAGGGGCTCAGCTTCAACCCACTTGGTGAAGTAATCTGCAGCTAATATAGCAAACCGAACTCCTCCTTTTGCTGTCGGAAGCGGGCCAATTAAATCAATTCCCCATTTTGCGAATGGCCATGGACTATATATTGATGTGAGGAGTTCAAGATGCTGATTGACGTTGGGAGCAAATATCTGGCATTTGTGACATCGTCGTACCCAATCCGCGGCATCTTTCCGAAGGGTAGGCCAATAGTAGCCTTGTCGGAGAATTTTATGAGACAAAGCTCGAGCTCCTTGGTGGGTGCCGCAGACTCCTTCATGTACTTCTTGCAAGATTCGCCGGGCATCTTCCTCTGACAAACATTTAAGTAATGGGGTTGAATACCCGCGTTTATATAACGTCCCGTCATCGGTGGTATAATGAGCAGCACGAACACGGAGAGCACGAGCTTCTTTCAAGTCTTCAGGTAAGGCCCCGGTCCGGAGATAATCGATGATGGGATCCATCCATGTGGGATTTAGAGTTACTGAGGTGGCGTCAACCATAGCGACGTCGGTAGAGACTGTAGATGAGGTCGCCTGTTGAGTGATTTGTACAAATTCAACGTTATCCAAGTCGGTTGATGAAGCCAGTCGTGAAAGAGCGTCCGCCTGGATGTTAGACGACCGAGATATGTGTTCCAGCGTCACTTTGAATCGTGTTAGCTTCTTTTTAACAAGATCAAAATAGGGCAACAGCCGTGGTTCCTTTACTTCGTAAGTGCCGTTGATGTGACTGACTAGTAATTGGGAGTCGGAAAATATCCGCAGAGAGGAAACATTCATGGAGTCGGCAAAGTGCAATCCTGATAAGAGGGCCTCGTACTCGGCTTCGTTATTGGTGGCTGGAAAAGTGAATGCCACAGAGTAACAAAATACTTGTTGATCGGGACTAACCAAGACGATCCCCGCCCCGGCTCGTATAGCAGTAGACGATCCATCTATGTAGAGAGTCCACGTCGGATCTTTAATGGATGAATCAATAGCGGGGGTAAATTCAGCGATGAAATCAGACAATACTTGGGCCTTAATAGCGGTTCGTGGCCGATATTGTATATCGAACTGTCCCAACTCAACGGCCCATTTGATCATTCTTCCCGACGTGTCAGGTCGATGAAGGATTTGTCGGAGGGGATATGCCGTGAACACAACAATTGAGTGCTCCAAAAAATATGGGCGCAATTTCCGTGCAGCAATGATCAGAGCGTAGGCGAGCTTCTCCATATGCGGGTATCGTAACTCCGCGTCATGCAGGGCCTTGCTAACATAATACACTGGAAACTGCTGAAGTCCGTCTTGACGTATAAGGACAGCACTGACGGCAACATCACTTACACCAAGATACAAATAGAGGGGCTCGTCGGGAAGTGGTTTTTGTAAGGTCGGTAACTGCAAAAGAACCTGTTTAATGTTGTCAAAAGCATTTTGACATTCCGTGGTCCATTCAAACGGCTTCGTCTTCTTGATAGCGTCAAAGAATGATTTACAATGGTCCGTAGATTTCGAAATGAACCGATTAAGGGCCGCCAGCCGACCAGTTAAGGCTTGGACGGCTTTGAGAGATGTCGGGGGAGCTAGGTCAAGTATGGCTTGAATCTTAGCAGGATTGGCTTCGATCCCTCTTTGGCTCACCATGTACCCTAGAAACTTTCCTGACCCAACTCCGAAAGTGCATTTTTTAGGGTTAAGTACCATGGAATATTCTCGGAGTATATCAAAGACCTCAGAGAGATGAGCAATATGGTCGGCGGCCTGTTCCGACTTCACCAACATGTCATCTACATAGACTTCCATGGTATGACCGATTAAACGAGCAAACATCTTATTGACCAATCTCTGATATGTGGCCCCGGCATTTTTCAATCAAAAAGTCATCATAACGTAGCAATAGAGGCCACGGGCTGAATAGAATGAAGTATGTTCAGCATCGTCTGGATGCATGGGAATCTGATTGTAGCCTGAATAGGCATCCAAAAAACTCATGAGTTGATGCCCCGACGTAGCGTCCACCATATAATCGATGTGCGGAATGGGATAGCTATCTTTCGGGCAGGCTTGATTCAAGTCAGAGAAATCTATACAGAGGCGCCAAAGGCCGGTCGCTTTCTTAACCAGAACAGGGTTCGATATCCATGTCGGATACTTGGCTTCTTTAACAAACTTATTATCAATGAGCTTATTCACCTCTTCTTCAAGAGCCTTTTGGCGATCAGGACCAAATTTCCGACGTTTCTGAATAACTGGTTTGACAGTTTTGTCTAAATTGAGACGATGACAAGCCTTCTGTGGGTCGATCCCTTTCATGTCTTCATGTTTCCATGCGAATACATCAGTGTTTGACTGGAGGAATCGAATCAAACTCGATCGAAGGGGTTCCTGTAGGTTGGCCCCAATACGCAACGACTTCTGTTGTTCTGACCCGTCCACGTAAATGATCTCAATATCTTCAACAGGTTCCGCTCGAATATGATGACTCCCGTCTTTGAACTGCATCCTCGGGTCTATATCTGCGTGTTCCTCTGTGTCGTTTTCATGGGGAGATTGTTTCTGGCCTAGGACTTCTGTTGATATCTCAGACGAGACCGACGTCGCGGGGATGTCGGTATCGGATGTCGGTACCTGAGGCATGTCGGTATCCGAGGTGAACTGATCAACTTGCTTGGTGCGAGGGGTTGGATCACTTGGCTCAACAAAGGTGTTAACTTCTCGTTCTTCAATCATATGAAAGTCAGGCGTGGCTGAGAGCAGCGTTAGACTCCGGGCTTCTCGTTGGTCTCCATAATGAACGCCCTCTCCTTCAATGGTGGGAAACTTCAAGGCATAATGAAAAATCGAGACGGCAGCGCGAAGTTTATAAAGTGCGGTTCGTCCAATTACAGCATTATATTCATTGTGAACATCCAAAACTTTGAAGGTTTCCATGATAATCTTGGACTTCGGCCCAAAGCCTCCAAATCGAATAGGGAGCAATATTTCGCCAACAGGGCAAGAGACGCTCCCATTGAAACCTTGAATCTGATCATTACATGGCCTAATATCTGCTGGGTCCAAACCCAACTTCTTGAAGGTTCGGAGCATTAAGATACTCGAATACGCTCCTGTATCGACTAGGATTCGATGAACAGGGATTCCGCCAATTGGGGCAGTTATAACGAGAGCATCAGAATGAGGATGAGCAAACAAATTAGCGTCTTCAATACTGAATGTGATGGGGCAATTCCGTTTATTGATCGTATCCCTAAGATCGACGTTCATGACTCGGTTCTCGGCGTTTTGAGCTTCCCGAGCATAAGCTTTAATTTTTCGTCGGGACATATCCGACTGTTTGTTATTGGAGTTAACCCGGGGTATGCTACGTAGAAAATCTGCAGAATCATGTACCTTAGGTTTCCTGTGGTTGTCGGTTGACGTCCCGACATGAATGGAAAACGTAAAAACTTCTTTATCATTGACACGAGCTTTCTTCTGGCTGGCAGATCGGTTATCTTCATCTTCTTCATCTGAAAAATCCAAAAGTCTTCCTTTCCGGCGATTATCAAAATTTCGGAACTTTTGAAGCTGAGGTTGGCCGATTAAACGTAAGAGTGCCGATAAGAGACCGAGGCACTCATCGGTATTGTGCCCTGGAGATTTGTGGTACGCGCAGTAGCGAGTTTTATCCAACTTATCTTCAGGAGTTCTCACTGGCCTGGGGTCTGGAATAATCCCCTTCCCTTTCAGCTCTTCATATATGGTGGCCGCTCCAGCAGAATAAACAGCATGGTAACCTGTCCTGACATTGTCCGAATATTGATCGCGAGCAGCCCGGGACTCTGGGGTATTTTCATACCCCCTAGAGGAGTTCCGGAATTGGGACTTCCCAAAGTTCTTTTTGCTTTTCTTCTTAGCATCCGGTTCACCCTTACTTTCTTTTACCGAAAAGTCGAAACTGGGGACCGACATGGATTCTTCGGCAATGATGAACTGTTGAGCTTGTACGAGGAACTCCTGAAACGTTGCAGGCTTATTTTGACATAAGGTCCAACGAAACATCGAATTGGGCCTCAATCCAGCAATGGCGGTTACTAATAGAGTTTCAGGATGACATGGCTCCATATTCTGAATCCGGTCATTAAATCGGGCCACATAATCTTTGACGGTCTCGTCGTCTTTTTGCACAATGTTAGTAATAGATTCTTTTGGAATAAGGCAAATCTGAGCACCGATGAAATGTGACCGGAAAGCTGCACGTAGCTGCTGCCATTTCCATATCGAATGAGGTGGAAGAGTGTAATACCATTTCTGGGCTCGTGGCCCCAGTGTAAGCGAGAACATTCGACACCTCAGAGCATCTGAAGCTCCATGTAAATCCATCCAAGATGTGTAATGACCTAAATGAGCGTCTGGATCCGACGTCCCATCGTACATACCGATTTGCGGAATCTTTACTTTGACAGGGAGTGGCTCCGCGGTAAGCTCAGGGGCTAACGGAGAATCTGCCTCAACAACAACGTTTCCCGACGTCGCGACATGTCGGGGCGAATCTTCTTGTGACTTCTGTCGCATTTCAAGTTCGGCCAAACGTTTGCGGAGGGTCTCAATTTCCTCCGCACTGTGTCTTGAAAGACGATTGCGCTCAATTTGGCGTCGTAAATCCTCGCGAACGTGAGGTGCTGATGAGATGGGCCTAGGACGTGGGGAAACTCTTTGATGATGAGCAGAATGACTCTCAGCCGTCATCTCCTGCACAGGAGGCTGGTCTTGGGCTTGATTGTTCGTTACGGGATTCACAATCACATGAACTGGTTCTTCTTGACGTGGAGAGGTATGATGAGGTTGGGACGTAGCATGTGACGTCGCAGCATGTGTTTCATGATCATGATGAGTATGACTGGGATGCTCCGTTGGGTTGGTAGCCAAGGGCATCGTGCTTGAGTTTCTAGGCATGGCCCGAGCTATTAATGAAGACAAACCCTGTATGAACTCCGGGTTTTGAAGGAAGCTGGTGACATTCGCGGCCGGAGGTGGTGGCGTTGTACGCCGCGGGGAATGATTAGTGGAATGGCTCTGTCCAGGGTGAGGAGCATGGTCTCGCCCAGACTGTGACATGGTGATTCTGAGTGTGCAAATGGTTTAAACAGCAAGTGAAATATGACGCAAAGGTTTCAAACGCGGCCCTTCTTCTAGCGCCAAACTGTTGTTACAAGGAAATTAACAACAATCAATTTGGGGGGTATTTTAAGTAAATCTAAATATTTAACGATAGAAAGCCTGTATCTTATTTCTGGGAATGTAATTAGTAGCCGTGTGGTATTCTTGTCCGTTTGGGAAATTCTCCGTTTCCCTTTTATATTTACATACCATAATTATCTATACAATAATCATTACATTTGAAAGGTCAAAGGCGGTCCTTGGTGGTTTCTCTTGGATAGCTTGCCACTTGGATAAATGTAATGATGAATTATGCTGAGTTGTCACCGCCTTACCATGCTGAGCTGGCATGCTATAGATATCGGTCCACCTAGTTATAACCGGTACGTCGTGGCTGACATGTAGTAACCGACATGTGTTGACCGACATGTGTTGACCGACATGTGATATCGGTCAACTTAGTAAGGATGTCGGTTTCTGCTGAATCTTTCATTGTGTAATCATCTTGAAGTTGGTAGAAGTGTCTCGTGCTTGTATGAGCTCTAATCATCATCATATTGGTCTCGATCAACGGATTAGTGTCGCTTAACCCGACTTGCAGAAAATGATATCAACAAAAGGTTTTAGTGTGGGGGAGTGTTTGTCCTATTTTTATTATCTTTTTCTATGCTTATTTGTTGGTTTTTACCCCCGTTTTTAGTATCTTTTTAGTTCTTTTGGTCCACCAGTCGTTCATGTCGTTTATTTCTCTTTTTTGATATTTTCTGTTGTTTTGCTTGTTTTTGCATGTTTTTCTCTTCTTTGGTGGTGTGTAGGTTTCGAATTTTCATCGCACGTTTGGAGGAGGAGTAACCGAGCAGCGTGCCTTTCCAGCCGTCGCGCCGCGAGGATGCCCCGTCATGGATAGAACCTCAGAATGCAGACACCGCGCCGCGGCAGATCCCAAGCCCCGCGCTGCGGCAGCACCACGTTTTGGACAGAGGGACCCTTTTCTGGCTCCGCGCCGCGGCAGGCGTTGTGCCGCGGCGAAACTCCCACACCACGCCCTGCCAGCACCGCAAGATCGACAGCAGAATCGTGAGCCTCCAGGCGTCGCGCCGCGGCGAATCCATCTGCCACGCCGTGTCCATGTCGCGAGACTCCATCTGCCGCGCCGCGACGCCGGGAAGCCCAAAACCCTAAACCGTTATTTTACGTGTTTTTTTAATCGGAATAAAAGGATATCGATCCTAGGGCATAAAAAAGGATTCCGCACTTTGTTATTTTGAATTCTCTATCGACAAACACATATTTTTTTCTCTCTTCTTTTCTTTTCTTTCACTTAGATTAAATCTTGTAAGGTGAAAAATCTTAAGATATTTCTTTTGGGATTTGGATTGCTCATCGTTTTCGACATTTGGATCTCTTAATTAATCGTAAGCACTTTTTCTGGTTTTGTTATGATGTTTTGTGCTTGGATTGTTATGAATTTTTGTGTTCAAATTACTATGAGTAGCTAAATCGTTTGTTGGGGATAAGAGATATTCGTGTTGGTTCGATTGTGTTTCATGAATGATTGCTTACCGTTCAATCTATTCGAGTTGTTCTTATTCTAGGGCTAGATGCTTGATCATCATTCTAATCTAATTAATCAATTTGTAGAACCGAAAGGGGAGAAATTGGTTGAACATGGATCGTCTAGAATAGGCTTGTTCATTGATGTATTGCCTATGTGTTGATTGTTTAGATAATGAATTGTTTACGTTTGTTCTCTTGTTACGAACAGTTATTGAGAATGAACCTCTAAGCGAGTATGTTATTTGATCTCTTAACCGAGCAGTTAAGCACTTATTAATTGTGTTAGGACCATAAACGAGTATCTCCGATTCCCTAACTTCCCCCAACCTCATTTGAATTTCGTTTGGAATTGATAGTTCATTTGGTTTAAAATTTAGAATTCGTAGTTGATAATCAAAATCCAACAATTTGAATTAGAGTGTTTAGGACTTGTTTCTTATTTCTTGTGTTTGAATAATCGTGCAATTTATTCCGGCTGACCTTCCTTGAGATACGACTTGGTGTTCGAATCATTCGATTCTACTCCGGTAAAAAATATATACATCACTGCTCGTAGGGATGTGACCAAGTCTGGCCATAGTCCCAGGAATCGTAGAATGGAGGTGGCTGGTTCAGAATGGCACACCGGGCTGTGGTTTCTTCTTCCTTAGCTAACCTGGATGATGCGAAAGCATAGATACGGTCGAGCTTCTCGTTGACTTCGTGGGACTCATAATATTGCTCAACCGGGAAGGGGTCCCAATACTGCTCGGAAGGGTATGAATATGGCTGGTAGTGATGCCCGGTGGAATAGCTCGGCTCGTTAACCCACGATTGGGTGTGCAAATAGGGAAAAGTACGGTTGTAGCTCATGATACCTGTACACCAAAGCAGAAAAATCACGCGAAGCCACGAAAAAGAGAAAACAAAGGAAACAAAAGCAAAATAGACAAAAAGAAAACAAAGAAGCACAAAAGGAAGAACAAACACTCGAAAAATACAAAATAAAGAGAAACACAGAAAATAAAATCAATACCAAGACCAAATATCCTACTTGCCTTCCCGGCAACGGCGCCAAATTTGTTGTAAAACAAATTGTTATTTTTTACCGAGTATCGAATCGAAAGATTCGTTCCCCGGGTCGATCTCACGAGGAAGGCGGTTCAGAATTTAGCTTTGATATTGATAGCACATAAAAGCAAAATAAATCCTAAACATTCTAACCAAATATGGGAGGAATAGTTACCAACTAAGAAATAATATAAAAACAAATAATCTACCTAAAAATATGAATGAAACAAAGATGGAGAAGCTAGAGAGTAGGGGATAATCAATTCAAGTTCTATTTGTATACCGGGACATTAATCGTCCTATTCCAGATTGACGCTCTCACTTAAACATCTAGCGGTTCTCTCCAAATAAATCTTCATAACAAGGCATTGAACATAGACGAGCAAGCTCGAGCATACAATACACGCCAATTATCCCAATCCCAATAACTTTTCGTAACAAGGGACGGGTCACCGACGAGCACGTATTTCAATCCAAAACATATAGACTATTCAGTTACGAAATCATCTACCTCATGCGAGCTTAGGTCTACGACTGCTCCCATTTCGGTTCTAAAAGTCGCTAATTCAATTAGAAGAGTATTAATCAACTAATCATGTAGAATCAACAAATCCTAACTCGACAAATTAACATTCAATCGTTTCCAATTGCAAGATTGAAGTGTCACTCTTCGATTATATCAATCAATCAAGACAAATTCATCAATTCTTAATCTATTCAACTCACATAAGCTTGAACAAATCAAAGCCCGGCAAATGCACGTTAAGCAAGAACAATTATCCCCTATTCCTAGAAATCAGAATCAGCTACGTAAATCAAATTCAACAAATATAATCTATTCTCCCAATTCAATCATTATTCATGAATTAAACAGAAGAGAAAAGAAAATTACCATTAATCTCAAATCCACGAGTTGAATATGAATTACAAGCTTATTCCCAAAAGAAAGAACAAATTCTAGATGAAAAATGGAAAATAAAGATTAAGCGAAGAAAAAGATCAAAGAAGAAGAAGAAAGAAGGGGAGAGGAGGAGATTTTGTGTTTTCTCGGGACCTAGGGCTTTCACCCGGTCGAGAGATGTGTTTAATTGAAGTCCCGTTACGATATTTATATGGAACAGGGTCACGGGCATTAAATATCAGTCGTGGACGTGAAGCAAGGATCTGTCGCGCAGTGGGTGAGAGTCTCGCGCCGTGAAGTGGAGCTGTGTCGTGCCGTGCAGGTGTCTTGTGTCGTTCTGGGAGGGTGTGCCGCGGCGTGCTGGAGGTGCCACGCAGTGAAGGGTAGTGCTGGACGTAGGTGCCGTGCCGTGATGAAGTGCCGCGCGCGCGAGAAGCTGTTGTTTCGTGCTGTGGAGGGCATCACGTCTGGTGCCGCGTCGTGTTGGGAGTCGCGAGTGCAAGGGGGGCCTGTTGTCGCACCGTGCTGGGCGCCGCGGCGCGGTGCACAATATCTGCTCCTCTGTCTGTGTCGTGGCACTGGCGCGGCGCGGGGCCTGGGCAGGCTGGTGGGCAGCTCGCACCACTTCACATTTTGGGCTCGTATGGGTTCATCTGAACTCTGAATCGAGATCCATTTTTTCCAGTGCAATGTCAACGAGACGCTCTATATAATTATGCTTGCACAATCAACTTTCGCCTGAAATCCAGTCTTCCCGAGACTTTCGACCTACACACCATAAATAAAGAAAAATCAGAAAAATATACGGAAAACTCAAAGAAAACGAAATAGAGCAAAACACACAATAAACGACAAAACGGACTAAAAACTAACGAAACGACCTAAAATGGGGGAAAAATAAAGGAAAAATAACACCAGAAAATGCAACAAAAATAGGACAAACATCTGGGGTTACCCCTGGGTATTGGTATGTCCAAAGCAGAAGCTTTTGAGTTCATTTTGCAGGCTGTGAGGAACAAATTAGTCAATTGGAAGAACAAATTGCTTTCTACTGCTGGGAAGGAAATTTTAATTAAGGCTGTGTTAAATTGTTTGCATGTTCTTACTATGATCTGTTTCATATTGCCAGTAGGAATATGTAAACAGTTTTCCCAACTTATTGCTGCTTTCTGGTGGAGTAAAAGCACAGATATGGGTAGAGGTATTCATTGGAAACAATGGAACACTGTCACTCAACCAAAGCAGAATGGGGGTTTAGGTTTCACGGATATTCAACTGTTTAATGAGGCACTGATAATCAAACAACTGTGGAGAATCACAAGCCAACCACAGTTGTTGGATAGTCAGATCCTTAAATCAAAGTACTTTCCTGCATCCTCTTTTATTGAATGCAAGAAGAAGGCATCTGGATCCTGGTTGTGGAACTCATGGGTGAGCAGCATTCATGTTTTTGCTAAAGGCATGAGGAAAATCATTGGCAATGGTGAACTCACTAAGATCAGCGATATAGGCTGGATCCCTGATGGGAAGATGTTCAAACCAGCAATCAGGGAGGCAGAGAATGTATCTGTAGAGTGGGTTTGGGAGCTGTTGAGCAATGGAGGTACTAGATGGAACAAAGAGCTGGTCCAGCAGATATTCTCAGAACAAGATAGCAAGGCTATTTTCCAAATCAATACTCTGAACCCTACTAAAGAGGATCATTGGCAGTGGCAACTGGAGAAGACATGTGTATTCTGTCAAAAGCACTTACTCTCATCTGATGCAAAACAAAATCTGAAAGATGGATATTGCCTAGGGAAGCTCATAAGGTCAGAAAGACCTTCTCATTAGAAATAGAAGTTGGCAAATGAAGGTCAAAGGGAAAGTGAAGCATTTTATGTGGAAATGTGTAAATGGTATTCTTCCAGTTAGTGTTAACTTGATTTCCAGAGGCATTACTGTGGATGTGGTTTGCCCAATGTGTGGGGAAGGTGAGAAAACTGTTGAACATCTGCCACTTCATTGTAGAAGAGCCAAGCTTGTATGGAAATTGTCACCTGTTGAGTGGGATGGAGTCTTAGATGAAGCAGGGAGTTTTAGGCAATGGTGGTAGCACATTTGCTCTACAGACCGATCATTCACTTTAAAGCACGCATCCAACTCACTACGTATATATTGTGGTGGCTGTGGCGGTCTCGCAACTTGTGGCTGTTCCAAGGGCAGAAACAACCTGAGATTATCACAGCTAAGGGAGCATGACAGGAATGGCAGTAGTTTGTTTCAGTTTCAGTAGCTTAGTTTCTTTTCGCTCTCTCTCTTCTTTTTTTTTTTAAAAAAAAAAACTTTGTTGCTGCTGTTAGTTTGGTTAACTTGTTTTTGGTTTAGTTGGTTTTCTCTTGCAGTGTAGTCAGGCTGTGTTTTTGTGTTTGTTAGGTGTTTGGTTTGGGTTCTCGTTGTGTTGGGGTTTGTATGATTGGGGTCTCAGGTTTTATGTCTACTGCCAATCGTCTTTGTGCTTGTATTCTAGGCCACCGTGTGGTGTGCCTCTCAGTGTGCTTTGACCTTTGGGCTTGTGTTCGAATTGTACCAGACTGTTTTCTCGGCTTTTGTCGGTTTTTATTAGAGTTATTTGTATCATTGGAAAAAAATGATTCGGGGCGCCAAGGCCGCGACGAAAAAGAGAGAGCGTGAATTGTTTTGAAAAATCTATACTTATATTAAAAGCCATGCTAGTTACCAAAAATAGTAGCAAGAAAAGTCAACTCACATTTAATGCATACTTTATTTAGAAATTTTTTACTATATGCATTAATTGCTTGCATATATATATATTTCCTATTCAAATATGATCAAAAAGATTCTTTCCTTAAATAATTTTATTAACTTTTGCAATGATGTTACTGATATATATTATAATTCATATTTGTCGATAGTATTTTTTAATTTTTATTCGAGTATAAAAAAAAAACAAATATTTTTTAAATTAATATTTTATTTATCATTTAATAGATAATGATCACATCATTAAATGATATTACTGATGGCTAGATAATAAATTAAAATACATTAATTATTCTTTAAAATTATGGCATGTTATTTATTTGTATCTATACTTATTAATAAGGTATCCTATTTACCAAATTTAGTATATTGAAAAGTCAACGTAATTAATGCATTGCTATTTCTATCCAGAATTTTATTTAATTATTTTATTTATTTGTCTTATATCCCATAAAATCAGTTTAAGAAAAAAAATCTCATAACATCTGACAAGTCAAAAAAAAAAGACGTAAAATCTTTACTAGAATAAAAAGACTTTATTTATTTGTCTTATTCCATATTAACATCGATTTTGTCAAAATAAATCCCATAAAATCAGTGAAGTCAAAATTTGTACGTAAAGTCTATCTATCAAAAAAAAAGTCAGATTTAAAATTCTTTATCTAATTCCTTATTTTTCTTATCTAATTCTTTCTTTTCCTTATTTAATTCCTTTTTATTATCTAATTGTATGAAAATCTGTTCTGATTTTCAATCCACTAATTGTATTTGTATTATATTACATAAAATCGGTTTAACAAAAAAAAAAAAACTCATAACATCCGATAAGTAAAAAAAAAGTACGTAAAATCTTTACTAAAATAAAAAGGTTTTATTTATTATCTAATTTATTATCTAATTTTATGGAAATCTGTTCTGATTTTATGGTACGTACTACAAATTGTGCACCCGTGTTCAGGAGCTACTTAACGGGCAAGCTCTGTAGAAATGACTCATTTAGTGCTTCTGTCCCGTGCATACGGTATGTATTTTTATTACACATACTAGAAAATTATGCACCCCGTGCATTGCACGGGCTTTGTACTAATAAATGACCTTAAAATTGTGCACCCCGTGCATCACCTGTGTTCACACTTTGGCCTATTACAGGTCACGTACTATATATAACCCGTACATTTTTTTTTATTCATTTATATAATTATAAGAATTGATAAATGATTTTAAAATTGTGCACCACGTGCATCACACGGGCTCAGTTGAAAGTAAGTATGAGAACTGTACTTGTCTGAAAGTATGAGAAAAACATTTTGGTCCAAAATGGTGGTAAATAGTAGTAACGGGCAATTCACGAAATTTATTGCCACTGTATATAACAAATAAAAATAAATTAACTCGACAAATTCTTGCGATAATAAATATTTGCAAATTTTCATGACATTATTTCCAGTGGTATGAAATCCAACGATCCCAAATCGCAGTATGGTTGCTTAGTGTGCACTGCAGAGCCTGAAGAGAAAGATAAGCTCAGTTATTAATTATTATGCCCAACAACAACTCCCACGGACTCGCTGTTTTCTTCCTCTTCACTTTGTTCTACACGGTAACAAAATTATTCTTTTTTTAGGTTTGCTGTGTTAAATTCTTTTCTTGGTATTGAGCACAAAAATTGAAGGATGAAAACTGGATCAAGATTCGTTGTTTGATTACTGTTTTTTTTTTTTTCTTTTTTTTTTTCAATTATCTTTGGGTATGTTTGATTCATTTGACACTCAGACGACATTTTGTTGAATTAGGCTGTGGCAAATGAGAATAAAAGTGGCAAAAAATTCCCCTTAGTTGTGAGTACGTGGCCTTTTGTAGAAGCTGTTAGAGCAGCATGGAGAGCTGTTGATGGTGGGCTTTCTGCCATTGATGCAGTTGTTGAAGGTTGCTCGGCTTGTGAGGATTTGAGATGTGACGGGACAGGTTGCTATTTGGATACCTTATGTGTGCCTTTTTTTTTCTTGTAATTTTTCAATAAATTGCACAAACTTTGGATATTTCTGCTAAATTAGTATTGGTTATACTTGCATCTGCAGTAATTCGTAGATGAGTTAGCAAGTGTTATGTGTACTTTATGTAAATGTTGATAAATGCAGGAAAACTTCTGTCTAACTATATGACTTGGGAAATGATACTGTTTCTCTTGTTGAATAATGCTTGCTATTGTAACCAATAAAGAACCACGGGGGCTAAGACCCTTCTAACCGAACATATTAGTTCGGAAAACTGCTTGAACTTATTATTTGAAGAAATTCATAGTCAGGCCACTTAGTTTCCCCAATGTTAGAATGTGAAAATGCTGCTGTAGGCTGCTTTAGGTTCCGATTTAGCGAGATATACTGTAGCTATTCCGGAATTTCAATCTGTAAACAAAAATTGTCATTCTCAAAAGTGTGAATAACCATTAACCACATTTATTTCTCTCCTGCAAAAGAAGTGCACACTTTTGGAATGTCAAGAGGAAAGGTTGAAAGAAGTAATTATTTGGAAAACCAATTTAACTTCATTTGTATTCGTTGCAAACTAAACATTTTAACAATATTCATTACCAAAAGTATTTTCTACAACTCATATTTAGATCATTCTCTCGTTATGTTCTGGTTCCGTTATCCAAAGTTTGATTTTAAATGACATTCTACAGTGATTAACTTGGTTTGAAGCTGATCAATGGGGAGCAAAAAATCCGCATCTTTAGTAAATCACCAAATGCAATAATTGGTTGGTTATTTTGGTGAATAAGATTATTCAACTTTAGTTATTATTATTATGATTTTACATTATCTAGAGACTCAGTGATTACCGAAACTTCATCTATGTTGATACCTAATGACAGAAAAAAAAAAAGAATAAAAATAAAATAACACTTAGTCTATAGATAACCATGAAATTTATATTTACCTTACAGATAGTTGTATTTTGAGTCTTTGAGCCCATTTGATAACACTTCCTTCTGTATGAACAGTTGGTCCTGGTGGAAGCCCAGACGAGAATGGTGAAACTACGATTGATGCTATGATCATGAATGGGGTACGATGTCTTTCATCCCCTAACAGATTCAAACACATTGTTATTTCCAACAAAATGAAAAAGAAGAAAATAAATTTGAATCATTTATATTACACTGCATCTGCCAAGACATGCATAGGTATCAATGGAAGTTGGATCTGTTGCTGCTATGAGATATGTTGCCAATGGCATTAAAGCCGCAAAATTAGTAATGGAGCACACTGAACATACGATGCTCGTGGGGGAGAAAGCATCTGTGTTTGCTGTCTCGATGGGCCTTCCGGGCCCCACAAATCTAAGCTCTCAAGAATCTATTGAAAAATGGATGAACTGGAGAAAGAGCAAGTGCCAGCCGAACTTTAGGAAAAATGTTGTGCCAGTTGACGATTGTGGTCCCTACAATCCAAAGGGTGGTTTGATGGGTTTTGGTGAGGGAACTTGCTCGAGTACAAAAAGAGATGGTCTCGATAGATGTGGGCTGTATGTTGTTGATCGCCATAACCATGATACAATATCAATGGCTGTTATTGATAAGGTTGGGTCCATCTTAAGACACCTTTTTTTTTTTTTTTTTTTGGGGTTTGGTTTGCTATGGATTGGATAATAATTTGTTTCTAAATAATGTTTTGTTAAATTAGATGGGATGCATAGCCGTTGGTACCTCAACTAACGGGGCCACTTTCAAAATTCCCGGCAGGTAATAGTTAGTAATTTTTTTGTTCTTTTTTTAATGTCGTTTAACATGAATAGTAATAACAACCCTTTGTTATCACAATAAGAATTTTCTAGCATTTTAGAAGATTGATGAATTATTTTTTAGGGGATGTCACGTTCAAAGATCATGGTCATAAATTTTAAACAAAATGTATCTTTGACATCATTATGGTCAATATATTAAGCAAGCAATTGAATACAACCTATAAAATATGAATGCTGTGTTTTGATGGCATCAACCAGGATGTTTAGCTATCGTTTTTACCTCTGGAATACCTTTGTCCTTGGAAAATGAAAACTTTAAATGTAGGCTTATAAAACTTAGATATAGAATTCAGAATGTCATGTTTACATAAAAAAAACTTGCTTGATTTATCTGATTTTATATTCTTGCAGGGTTGGAGATGGACCTATTGCTGGATCTTCGGCATATGCTGATGCAGACGTTGGGGCTTGTGGGGCCACTGGGGATGGTGACATCATGATGCGCTTTCTTCCTTGGTATTTATAGCATGAATTTCGTTGTATAGTTAGTTCATATCTTCAGGTTCTTCACAACTTGAGCATGGAAAAAAGAAAGCAAAGAAGAAAATAGAAGTAACTAAAAGTTGGTGATTAAGTGACATAGAGAACAATTACAAAAGATCTACCCTTAGACTCTATGGTTTAACTCAATTTCAGTAAAATCCAACTCTCGTTTACACTTAGTTATTACGAATAGCCCCAACACGAGGTTTAAAGATTGAACCTCACTAGGTGAAGAATATTCATTCTTTTAAGGGAAGTAGTCATTTGACAGGGAGATTTTCACAATTTTTTGAACATCGAAGGTGTTTTTGTAATTCTATCTTTCTTTAAATACCCATGGGCCCTAATTAGGCTTGTGACATCCTCCTCAAGAGTGAAATGTGTACCTTAATTAGGTTTCTGTCATTTGTTTCCAGCTATCAAGTTGTGGAGAGCATGAGATTGGGCATGGAACCGAAGCTCGCAGCCCAGGATGCCATTGCTAGAATTGCAAGAAAATACCCAAATTTTGTGGGAGCTGTTTTTGCGGTCGATACAAACGGGTCCCACGCAGGCGCATGCCACGGTTGGACTTTTCAATACTCTGTTAGAGGACCTCACACAGATGATGTCATGGTCTATACTGTCAATCCATAAAATGATGCACTAATATTTGCTTCTACTCTGCTACAGATTTAATACTGTGAGATTGAAAGGAATTTGTAAGCTTTTATTTTTGTTACTCATTGTGGTTGGTAAAAGCAAACATTTGATGATTACCAAACAAGAGGCACAATGAGAGCATGTTTAAGTAACTACATAATTGTGAGAAGAAAAAACTTGTACCTATTTTTTTCTCTCTCTGCCTAATAATCACATGCTACATCATGTCATAACAACCACCAATTTATAGTCAACCATAACCAAACCACCTAATCTCAATTTTAATT
>CACSLK010027831.1:2016459-2060623 GCA_902706635.1 Striga hermonthica | reverse complement strand
AGAAGAAGAAGAAGAAGAAGAAGAAGAAGAAGAAGAAGAAGAAGAAGAAGAAGAAGAAGAAGAAGAAAGGAAGGAGGAAGAGAGTTCGTGTTTTTCCCGACCTAGGGTTTTCACCCCGGAAGGTGAGAATCTTTTTTTGTCGAGTCCTGTACGCGTTATTTATATTAGCATAAGGTCGCGATGTGGAAGATTTTGCAACGCGGTGTGATGAGAGTGAGTGCCGCGGCGCTAAGGGTCGTCACGACGCGAAGCAGCTGGATGCCACAGCGCGGGGGAAGTCACGGGCGTGACAGTGCAGCAGAATGACGGGCGCTGCGACGCGGGGCTATGCCGCAGCACGGAGAAGCAGGTTGCCGCGGCGTGAGGGCCTTGCGCGGCGCGGAGCAGCTTCCTGGGCGAGAGTGTCACGGCGTGGAGAGAGGCGCGGTGCGGGAAGGGGCTGCATCACAGCGCGGTAGTTCATCGCGGCGCGGAGTAGCTTCCTGGGCGAGAGTGTCACGGCGTGGAGAGAGGCGCGGTGCGGAAAGGGGCTGCATCACAGCGCGGTAGTTCATCGCGGCGCGGCGGAACGGGCAGCACGGCGTGTGGTCTTCTCACGGCACGACAGTTGGGAGAACTAGTAGCAGGTGCGCGGAGCGGCAGCCGCCGCGGCGCGAGGCACATTTTCTTGTCTAAGTCGCATAACTTATGTTTCGGGCTCGTATACACTCGTTGGAACTCGGAATTTGATTCCGATTTTTTCTCTATACTCCCAACGAAGTGCTCTCTTTAACCATGTTCGCCCGACACATTTATCGTGAAAAATAAATCCCCTCGAGTCTTATAACCTGCACACTAAAAACGACAAACAACTGGAAAACGACCGAGAAAATACCAGAAAAACCAAAATAAAGCGAAACACGAAATAAACCATAAAATAAACTAAAACTCATCTAAACGACTCAAAATGGGGGAAAAAAAAAAGATAAAAAGATAATGAAAAATGCAACAAAAATGGGACAAACAACTCCCCCATACTTAACCATTTGTTCATCCTGAACAAAAAGAAAAAGAAACAAGACACGAGCATGGATATGATTTCAAATAAGAAGAGCCTCAAAATGCCTAACTCAATCAAGTCGAATTCCAACGACCGTACGACCATATGCCTCAAATATCAACTTGACCTCATGATGACAAACTCTCAAACGCATAGAATGTAATATAAGCCTCACTCATTTTCTGCACGAATATATGATAGGCATGCTCAAAATTGGTCGACATTCAAGTTTCAACATATGCTTGCCAATTGTCTAAATTACTCAGAAACAATCACAGTTCAAGATTTACAAATCAAGAGGACTTCACGGGTTGTAATGTGGCTCAAGTAAAGGTATGGATATAGAAGGACAAGAAGCTCAAATAAACAATAAACGATCTCGAGTATACTCGAGCATTCCGCTACTCATCCGGAATCAACAAGGTAAACTTTTACTATCCAACCAACATTCCACAAAAAACACATAGATGCTCAGAACAAGTTGCAACATCATCAATTACCCTCATTTCTTTTTCCTCTTCTTTTTTTCTTTTTTTTTTATTATTTTTATTTAGAGAGTGACTTCTTCCGAACAAGAACGAATCGAAAGGACAACATTCTATAGGTTTAAACATTGGAGGTCATCCAAATGTCCTACAGTAGTTTCCCAATGCTCAGTACCCGTCAACGTGAATCGACTAGTAAGAGGAGCAGAATCCATTCGAATCGTCTTGTGAGCTCTCATTTTTTTTTAACTGGTCAAGCAAATAACAATGCAACTCGATATCCACCATATTCAGAAATACCACCAATCCCCCAGTCACCACACATATCAGTCAACAGGTTGACAAGAAAAAGTTTAAAGCTCAAACGGGCTACTAGTGGAGAAATAAATTTGAGGACAAGGAACAAGGCAAAAGTGAGCTGATCAAACAAAACGCCTCAATTATATTCACAATTTCAAACTCTAATTGATTCCTTTCAAACAAACTCAAGGCAAGTTCTAATCATGCAAGGATATGACCAATATCTCACAAAAAAAAGAAGAGAAAGGACCAAAACCTCACAAGACAAATAGATTTCATTCAAAGTAATCAAGCAAATACCGAGGCAATGACCACACGTTCATCATCACAACTTCCCAATTTCATCAAACATTCATCAACAATTCATATAATTCACCACTACCATGCTCAACAAAACAAAAACCTAAAGCTAGACCGGTCCACCATATAAGCATGCAAAATAAGCCATAAAATAAACTAAAACTCATCTAAACGACTCAAAATGGGGGAAAAAAAGATAAAAAGATAACGAAAAACGCAACAAAAATGGGACAAACAACTCCCCCACACTTAAACCTTTGTTCGTCCTGAACAAAAGAAAAAGAAACAAGGCACGAGCATGGATATGATTTTAAATAAGAAGAGCCTCAAAATGCCTAACTCAATCAAGTCGAATTCCAACGACCGTACGACCATATGCCTCAAATATCAACTTGACCTCAAAATGAAAAACTCTCAAACGCATAGAATGTAATATAAGCCTCACTCATTTTCTTGCACGAATATATGATAGGCACGCTCAAAATTGGTTGACATTCAAGTTTCAACATATGCTTGTCAATCGTCAAAATTACTTAGAAACAATCACAGTTCACGATTTGCGAATCAAAAGGACTTCACGGATTGTAATGTGGCTCAAGTAAAGGTATGGATATAGAAGGACAAGAAGCTCAAATAAACAATCAACGATCTCGAGTATACTCGAGCATTCCGCTACTCATCCGGAATCAACAAGGTAAAGCTCTTACTATCCAACCAACATTCCACAAACAACACATAGATGCTCAGAACAAGTTGTAACATCATCACTTACCCTCATTTTTTTTTCTCTTCTTTTTTTTTCTTTTTTTATTATTTTTATTTAGGGAGTGACTTTTTCCGAACAAGAACGAATCGAAAGGACAACATTCTATTGGTTTAAACATTGGAGGTCATCCAAGTGTCCTACAGTAGTTTTCCAATGCTCATTACCCGTCAACATGAATCGACTAGTAAGAGGAGCAGAATCCATTCGAATCGCCTTTTGAGCTCTTGTTTTTTATTTTTTTAACTGGTCAAGCAAATAACAATGCAACTCGATATCCACCATATTCAGAAATACCACCAATCCCCCATTCACCACACAAATCAGTCAACAGGTTGACAAGAAAAAGTTTAAAGCTCAAACAGGCTACTAGTGGAGAAATAAATTTAAGGACAAGGAGCAAGGCAAAAGTGAGATAATCAAACAAAACTCCTCAATCATATTCGAAATTTTAAACTCTAATTGATTCCTTTCAAACAAACTCAAGGTAAGTTCTAATCATGTAAGAATATGACCAATATCTCACAAGAAAGAAGAGAAAGGACCAAAAACCTCACAAGACAAATAGATGTCATTCAAAGTAATCAAGCAAATACCGAGGCAATGACCACAGGTTCATCATCATAACTTCCCAATTTCATCAAACATTCATCAACAATTCATATAATTCACCAATACCATGCTCAACAAAACAAAAACCTAAAGCTAGACCGGTCCACCATATAAGCATGCAAAATCTAACTAGACTCCCCCACACTTAGAATGAGGCAATGACCTCATTGCTTCAACACAAAACAAGAAGTCAAATAAAAGACCTAGCAATTTAATACCATGAACCAGCACCAGCAACTACCACAAGACTCTAAAGAAATGACAGGAGGAGAAAATAGACTCAAAAAGATAAAAAGGGAAAAGGGTGTTCAAACCAAAAATGCCTCGAGGAGAATAAACATCTATCTGCAAGTCGTTCGCCTATGCTCAGCCTTGCGAACTCATACCTTCCAATATGAAAATCACGAAACTCTAAACTCCCATTATTCCAAGAAAAACTAAAAAGCGAAAAGAAAAATATCTAAGAAAGCGATAAATCACTTGGGTTGCCTCCCAAGAAGTGCTTGTTTAACGTCATTAGCTTGACGAAACCTGCCAAGAACTCAGCCGGGATCCAGAAAGAAGTGACGGTCGTGCCACGCCTTCGTATTTTCAAGAAGTGGTAGCATGGGCACTGTGGCGAGAAGGCTGGCACTGTGGATCCGGGTGGCTGCATTCTGGATGAAGTGGGTTCGAGCACGAGCAATCCCCAACTCTAGATGCATAGCTTTTCCCACGCGAGCTCTATCATCACCCTCCGGGACTATAAGGATATCTGTGGAGCCAGTCGAACAAAATGCTCCCCACTTCGTATGGGAGGAGGCACTTGTGAGTTGCCCTCCTCCTCTAATGATTCATTCTCGGCTCGTGGGAGCGTGTCATCTTCTTCTTCGGCCTCGCACATTTTCTTCAAGACATGGGCTTGAATATCAAGCATGAAGTGGGGTTCGTCGACTT
This sequence comes from Striga hermonthica, assembly GCA_902706635.1. Classification (NCBI taxonomy): domain Eukaryota; kingdom Viridiplantae; phylum Streptophyta; class Magnoliopsida; order Lamiales; family Orobanchaceae; genus Striga; species Striga hermonthica. The sequence continues at coordinate 2,056,188 of CACSLK010027831.1, read as the reverse complement.
GTGCCTAGATAGAGTCAAGACATGCAGTGAGGCTCTCCATTTGTGCGCTCAGTCGAGCACATTCGAGCTCAATCTCTCCTTCTCGGTTTTCTCGGGCCATCATCCAATCGAGGATAAGTTCAAGCTTGGCATTACACCCCGAAGAGTAATCCCCTAGCTCATTGAAATGCAAGGGTGCTGGATAGGGGTCCACAACCTTGGGCTCATCAGCCTGGGACTCGATAAAGTCGATGCGCCTTACAAGATTCTCCACTTGCTCACTCAAACGGGCACATCTGAGCTCAATCTTCTCATCTCGTTTTGCTTGGGCCATCAATCGATCTAGGATGAGATCTAGTTTGGTATTGTAGGCGGCCTCTTCTTCTCGAGCTGATTTGGACTCTATGAAATCAAGAATTTTGTCGAGCTTCTTGTTAAACTTGTGGGACTCATAATGTTGCTCGACCGAGAAGGGGTCCCAGTACTGCTCGGAAGAGTATGGATATGGCTGGTAGTGATGCCCGGTGGAATAGCTCTGCTCGATAACCCAAGATTGGGTGTACGAATAGGGGAACACACTGTTATAACTCATGATACCTGCACACCAAAACATAAAAAAACCACGCGAAGCCACGAAAAAAAAGAAAACAAAGAAAACAAAAACAAATAGACAAAAAGAAAACAAAGAAAACAAAAACAAATAGACAAAAAGAAAACCAAGAAGCACAAAAGGAAGAACAAAAACTCAAAAAATACAAAATAACGAGAAACACAGAAAATAAAGTCAATACCAAGACTAAATATCCTACTTTCCTTCCCCGGCGACGGCGCCAAATTTGTTGTAGCACAAATTATACTTTTTATTGAGTATCAAATCAAAAGATTCATTCCCCGGGTCGATCTCATGAGGAAGGCGGTTCGGAATTCAACTTTGGTATTGATGACACATAAAATGGAAGAGAAAGGTGAGAAGAAGAGGAAAAATGAAGAAGAAGAAGAGAAGGAAGGATGAAGAGAGTTCGTGTTTTTCCCGACCTAGATTTTTTACCCCGGAAGGTGAGAATCTTTTTTTTTCGAGTCCCGTACGCGTTATTCATATTAGCATAAGGTCACGGCGTGCAAGATTTTGCAATGCAGCGTGAGGAGAGTGAGTGCTGCGGCGCTAAGGGTCGTCACGGCGAGGAGCAGCTGGATGCTACGGCGCAGAGGAAGTCACGGGCGTGACAATGCAGCAGAATGACGGGCGCCGCAGCGCGAGGCTGTGGGGCGGCGCGGAGAAGCAGGTTGCCGCGGCGTGAGGGCCTTGCTCGGCGCTGAGTAGCTTCCTAGGCGAGGGTGTCATGGCGTGGAGAGAGGCGCGGTGTGGGAAGGGGCTGCATCACGGCGCGGTAGCTCATCGCGGCATGGCGGAACGGGCAGCACGGCGTGGGGTCTTCTCGCGGCGCGACGGCTGGGAGAACTAGCAGCAGGTGCGCGACGCAGTAGCCGCGGCGGCGCGGGGCACGTTTTCTTGTCTTCTGTCCGTGTCGTATCACCTTTGCTGCGTGGCGAGTGTGTCTTGAGAACCGGTGACGAGGCGCGGGGGTGCGGCACGGTGCGGGGCCTGGCAAGCTGGTGGTCTAAGTCGCATAACTTACATTTTGGGCTCGTATACACTCGTTCGAACTCGTAATTTGATTCCGCTTTTTCCTATATACTCCCAACGAAGTGCTCTCTTTAACCATGTTTGCCCGACATATTTATGGTGAAAAATAAATCCCCTCGAGTCTTATAACCTGCACACTAAAAACGAGAAACAACCAGAAAACGACCGAGAAAATACCAAAAAAACCAAAATAAAGCGAAACACGAAATAAACCATAAAATAAACTAAAACTCATCTAAACGACTCAAAATGGGGGAAAAAAGAAATATAAAAAGATAACGAAAAACGCAACAAAAATGGGACAAACAAAGGCTCCTACAACCCTAATACTAACTTGTCCAACAAGACAAGAATCCTAACAATACTAACTTGTCTAACAAGACAAGAATCCAAACAAAGTGATAAATAATAAGTTTCCTAACAAATCTATAATGCCACTAATAATAATAATAATAATAATAATAATAATAATAATAATAATAATAATAATAATTAAAGATTCTAAACATTCTTATCTACATCATTCTCCCCCTGTCGAAAGGGATTCGGCCTCGAATCCGAAGTAATCTCGTCTTCAACTGCTCCACAATCCCGACCGGGCCAATTTGACGGGCCATGAACTTGGTATACTCACAAGCAAAAAATTTATGGCAGCAACTCTCCACTTTGTCCTTTTGGGACACACTATGCGAGTTATCAGACACATATGCTTGTTGAATAAAAGACAATGAAAATCCATCTTCCAATTCACTGAAAACCATAGTTCTGAAAACCGGACCGGACCGAACGGTCCGACCGGTTGAACCGGGAACCGGCAAGTTCACCGGTCCGGTCCCTAAAAATAACCGACTGTCAACAAAACCGGTCAAAAACCGGTCAATGACCAGTTCAACCGGTCAAAATCGGACAAAACTGGTTATAAACCGGCTGGTTCAACCGGGCAAGTTTTTCTTTTAATCTAACATACAAATACTAACAGAATTTATAAAGCAATTAAGAGGTATAACCTCTTACGTTAACCGATGTGGGACAATGGTAGTAAAAATTTCAATTAATGCGCATGGGACTAGGGGATTGGGAGGTTCAAATTGACAGTAAGAATTTCAATTAATGGCTATGGGGGTGGCAGGAAACTTCTTTTTCCATATTTGTTATATTAATTAATCATCAATTATAGAACAAGTGGTTGGTTAATATCAAATTATCAATAGTCTTTCTTTCGTATCCAAGTTACAGATAAATTATATTGAATCATGTAAAATATCAATAAGCACAAAACAAATTGCAAAAAGCTTGAATTAATTAAAAAAAATAAATGAACCAGAACAATCACTAGAAGAATAAGATAAATTTCAAACACTGTTATTTTATTACTTAATCTATATATTGTTGGATCAATCTTTTAAAAAATAAGTTAACTATATTTAATATTTATAAAATATTATATATATTAAAATATAAATAAATTAAATAACTTAATAATTTTAACTAAATTTATGAAATATTATATATATTTAAAATATCAATAAATTAAATAATGGTTCAACCGCTGGTCGGACCAGTGAACCATTGAACCAGTAGCTTGACCGGTTCGATGACCGGTCCGGTTTTCATAACATTGCTGAAAACATCAATTCCAGGCACAACCTCTGGCCTCATAGATGATTCTACAACCACATGATACTTGTCCTCCATCGACACCACAAGTGGCTCCTCATCGAAAATAGGCAGACCGTCGTCAATAGTATGTCATTCTCCTCAAAAACCACACCTTGTTGGTTGTTGTGCGCAGCAACGAGCTCAGTCTCGACGGGCGGAGGCGGCCACTCTTCGAAGGGATCCACCTCCAAGATGGTCTCTTCGCCGTCTGCATCGCCGGAAGGCGGTTGTGTAGATCGTCGGTGGGGCGTCCCACCTAGACCACGACCTCCACTTCCTCTGTGAACTCCCCCGCGCACACCCCAGTTGCCAGCGGCACGTTCATCTGCAAATCCCAGACCACGTTGTTAAGTGTCAAACGCAAATCCTCGATCCCCGTCGAAAGATCTGCAAACCAATTCGTGAAACGCACGTCCAACTCTTCAAATCGGTAGTCAATCTGTTGAAACCGATCGCAGAAGATTGCATCACGTTGTTCGTTTGCTGCATCTTGTCGTCCCGGCGACATCGTGATCATACTGATTGTTGATACTAACTGATGTAGGGAAAGCGTAACGAGTGGGAAGGATAAAACGAGTATACGAGATACTCTCTCGTAAAACACGTAAAACTCACAAACTCAATCAATTCTTATTTCATATTCAACTGAATAAAACCATAGATGAGGAGTCCCTTAAATAAGGCTCCTAGAACCCTAATACTAACTTGTCCAACAAGACAAGAATCCTAACAATACTAACTTTTCTAACAAGACAAGAATCCTAACAAAGTGCTAAATAACAAGTTTCCTAACAAATATTTAATAATAATAATAATAATAATAATAATAATAATAATAATAATAATAATAATAATAATAATAATAATAATATTAATTAAAGATTATAAACATCCTTATCTCCATCACTAATCATACTGCCCGAACTTCTCAATTCTGCTAGGACACGTGTCCCGATCTATATGGATCTTATGTTAATAATATTCCTTCTTATGTTTAGTTTCTATATTAGACGGTCTAACCATACAACCAGATCGACCTATTATGAGGAAGATCTTCTTCCCAGCTAGGCTCGTGTACAATGTCTTATAGGTCTATCCTTCGACCAACATACTTTCAGGTCAAGTTTTTATCAGGTCATCTGAGGGCCCTAGATCGACCTGTCAGCGATACCTCTTCATGTAGCGTCCTTGTCGAACTGAGGACTCCATTCAACCTATCTATTCACCTGATCCAGTAGGCTGGTTTCTCGAGTCCATTTTGGTGTAGCACTTAGAATAGCTCGATAAACTGGCTTGAGAAGGTAGCTCTACTAGACAGGTCTAGGAGAGCTCTGGTTTTTTCATATAAAAGCAATTCAGGTAAGTAGCTCGCGTGCAGACTTAAGGTACCGACCAACCTATAGAAGACGACCTGAGGGTGCTGACTTCCAAGAGCCCGACAATACAGTCGACCTCGAGGTACAGAGGTTGTATGACTTGAAAGCAAGTTAAACTTCAGGACGAGGTCTGGATGGACCTTAAGACGGGTCATGTTAGAGCTCATGACGAAGTCAGGTTTGACCTCGTGTAAGTCACAGCGGGCAGGTAAGGAGGTTGAGGTTACGACCTAAGGACCTGAGGGTTGTACAATAAAGGGGAAAAGAATCATAGTAAGAAGGAAATAATCATTTGCTCAAGGACTCTTGCCTAGATAGAGACGTGATAAGTTAGGAAGTGAGATCAGGTTGGATCTCTTTTCTAACAATAATTCTCTTGGCCACCAAGTTAACTAACCTATATAAGGGTGACAGGTTCTTCACATCATCATTTCATTCTATGCCTTTAATTCTAAGACAATTGTTTGAGCAAGTTCTGATTTCAGCGCCAAAGGTTTTTCCGTCGGGACCCTCTCCCAGCATATTGCAGGTCACCAGAGCTAAAAAATGAATATAGTTAGAGGTATATGCAAATCAATCCAATTCATGACAAAACTGACACAACAAATTGGCATCATCTGTGGGAAGAGTCAGTCTTTTACATGATATAAAGTACTAGCGTTTTTCTCACAAGTTTTCACAATAGTAGGAGTCATGCCAAGTCATAATCCCAAAATGAATCTCGAAAATGAGATGAAGGCCGTGTGGCAAAAGAGGCCGCTCGGAGCCGAACCTCCCCCAGGCCATTGTGGCAAATCGGTCACCAAAGGAATCTACAAGCTAGAGGTCAGATCGGAGGGAAAAAAGCACGCTTCGGCTGCTAGGCGCGGCTCGGCGACGGAAGGTGCTCGCGTGTTGCTTTGGGAAGGTTGAGGCTCGATGGATCTCCGACCATCGGGATGCTTGCGATGAATAAGGCTCTCCCAAACATTTGAATTTCAAAGGTAAAATGAGTTAAAATTTTCTAAAGCAAAAATGGACCACCTAAGGCTCATGAGGCCCGGTTTTTGAGCTCAATGGACCGAAAAATATAAAAACTTTGGGCCAAAATTATATACTCCATGTTCGGATTAAAATGACTAAATAATGAGTCGAAACGAATCGAGAACGGTTCTACGCGATTGAACCGAAAATTGCCGAACGATTATGCTAATAACTAAAGTAATTCTAAATAAGCCACAAAACAATAAAATAAAATCACTCATACAATCCTATAAGAATAATTCAGATAAATCATACAAGGCGAAAACGAGAAATTTAATATAACGAAGACAAGCAAATAAATAACATGAAACAAAGGCAATAAAAATATAAAAGCGAGTAAATAAATAAATAAAGCACAGAATTTCATATAAAACAAAAGGGCGCATAATATACATACATATATATATATATATATATGAATAAATAAATAAAGCACAGAATGTCATATAAACAACATATATATATATATATATATATATATATATGTTATATTATGACTGACTATATCGATAATATGCTATTATTAAATAAAAAATATTTAATGGTAAACAACAATAAGTATGTAAAAGTGCTCGCAAAACAACCCCCAGACTGTCGTGGAGAAAAAGGGCGTGCAGGTCGTGCAAAAGCTTGTCGTGGGGGAGGAGAAAGAACGTCCCGCTAATATAGAGATTCATAGACCTCAACATCATCTAAAGATGTCGAATCAGAAAGCTGTTAACCAATCGGTATCGAACTGCCAGCCAAGAATAAGCGGGACTGCTGAACCAGAACGGGGACTCTCGATTCCCAGTCTGGTCAGCACGACCAGTCTGTCTTATGCGAGCATGACGTATCATATCTTCTTCTCTAGCCCGACAAGCGGAAGAATTTACAAACCGACCACTCGTGTGTCGGGGTCCAGAACCAAAATACTGGGCAATCTCTTCATCGGTGGCTCGTCGCCCAGGTCTACCAGCAGTCTAAATCAACAATTTAAACTAATAATAAGTGTTGATACTTAATTTATCTTTGATTAATAAATGATAAACAAAATAATAAAATACGACCCGATAACCGAGGAGCCAAAAATACGTAATAAATAAATATACAAGCAGGTACTCCAAGTTGATCGTCAAAAGGCCGACCAGACCCCCTAGATGACAAGTCTGTCTGTTACGGAGCCGGGCAGAATTCGAGGTGACCGACCGACGCAGATATCCTGAAGAAGCCGCCTCTAGAAAGACGCTGCAACTGCCAAAAAGATGAACGTCAACTGGTACTTTCAAGAGTGATAAGCGCGTCCCACGATAACCATGTCATATTAAATAATAGTGTACTATTTTTTAATTATTGATTCCCCCACTTGTAAAAAAAAGGTCATATATATATCAATGTCCTTAACAAAAAAAAAAAAAAAAACGATTCATTTTGATTCTCTCCAAAAATAAGAAAGAGAACACTTTTTTTTTTAATAATTTCGTTCTTCATTTTCTACAAGAAATTTGACTTATAATTGACGGTTGATCGTCCGATTTTCGACATCAACAGTTTGGTTTTAGAAGGAGGGCCCCACAATTTATTGGGGTCAATTTTGGTCGGAAAACAACAGCATCTCCACCAGAAAAAGACTGTTCCGGATTAAGTGAGATATCCATACTTAGTCTTTAATTCTTCATCATCTGTGGCTTTGTTCTTAATGGGTATGTTTATGAAAATACCCAGTATTCACTTTCTCTGCACTCTGCTCCATTACTCCAAATTATGAAAAAATTTGGAGATCTAAAATTCACTTAAAAGCCCACACAAAATCCTTGATGTTATTTTCTCTCTTAGATGTTTTGATTGAAAAGTGAAATTGGAAGCCATACAGATGCCTCTTTGATAATCTGCGAATCTGGAGCCCTTGCGTAGCAGATGGATTTTTATTCTTTTTTCCTTTTCTTTTCTGCTTTTTTTTTTTCGCTGAATAAAAAATGGACCACTTGCTTGGACAATATTAAGCCACGTTACTAATATTGTTTCTGTCAGCATAACATTGTTCCCATCACATCCAGATCTAATAACAAATAAATAAGTAAATAAAAAAAAAGGGTCCAAGAATCCCGGAAGCGACGACCAACTTCAGACCACAGATACCAAACGTCGGCCAACAAGACCCCAGGCTGACCCAACACTACAGCCTGGACTTCGACCCACCACATCCCCACAGTCCAGACATCAAGCCAGGACACCGTAGATACCCGGGCTGACCCAACGCCACGGCCATAGTCAGACGCCGAGCTCGGACTCCAAAACATTCAAGTCCGACCTGACCCGAATCCACAACAACAGTCAGACACCAAGCTCGGACTCCAAGACTTTTAAGTTCGGACTGACCCGACGTCAAAGCCGCAGTCCGACCTGACGCACCACAGATGTCGAGCATGCGCATCCCTCACCAACACTGGGCTACCGTTACCCTTACCTCACCATCGGGAGTCGCCTAGCCATCCCCGATCTCACGACCACGACCATGGCCGACCTCACCACGGCCAATGGCCGACCTCGACAACTGTCGCATAGCCGACCAACACCCTACACTGATGGCGCCACCGAATTCTGGGCTAAAATCAACCGATGGGCGGACCTCGCAAACCGACATCGACTTCAGCTTGGGGCCAACATTAAAACCATTAGACCGACCTCGCAACCGTCGACCTTGGAAAACGACCCGACCTCATCTCGGGGCCAATATCGAACTGTCGTGCCAACTTCGAAAGCCGACCTCGTCACCCGAATCGAACCTTCCCATCGATAGTCAGACCAGCCTTTTCACCGCCGCTCATTTGCCGGTAAACTCCCAACCTCCACTTGCAGGAGAGGCCAATTTCAGCCGTTGATGTCGCCTCACACAGCTGGCGCCGACCTCGCTTTTCCCGATCCCAGTATCGCCGAGCCGTTCGACATAGCAGATCCGACCTCAACAAGGTTGACTTCACACCACGACGGACCATCAAAGACTCAGCGGGTGCCGACCTCATAATGGCCAGACCACCGTTTAGCCACCGGGAGCCGACCTCGCAATTGACAGGTCAGCCTCGCCATGGCCGACCTTTCGGTACCACCTCTAAACACCGACGTCACCGCCGAGCTTCACAGCTTCGTCCGACGCCCGGTCAACGCCTGTAGCCGACCTAATTTCAGGCCGACACCACACCGCAAACACCCGGGGCAACCAGACTTCGAGCTGAGAGCCACCGTACGGCCGCCCAACCATTCGTCGTCGGGCTCACCTCACAGCCGACAGGATGACTCTACATATGCCTAACCGCCGCCGCTGGGAAGTGACTTCGACCTTAAATCGTAGCCCGGGTCGACCACATAACCCGATATCAGGCTTAATAGAACACGCACCGTGAATCTCGACTCCCACCTGATGTGCTATTGCACACTGACCGACCCTCCTTGATCTCCAACCGCAAATGCCCTAGGAAACTGTTGTTAAACGGGATTTAACAACGATGATTATGTCGTAAAATCACACTATAATTAGGAATTGTAGAAATTATTGAGCATAAAAGATGTCGGTAAAGATCATGAAAGACATTAGTGAATATGAAAGCATGTGTATCTTATTGAATTTCTTCTGAAGTCCAAAGTCCCATTACAAATGAGTAAAATTGCTATTTATAGAGCGACTGACCCAAGGAATGAGGTAGGTGTGATCGCATTTAATGTAAATTTCTATTTTCGGTTCTGGGAAGGGGAAAGAAGATGAGCCGGCGATAACTCTAAAGAAGTCGTTCTGGAAAATTTAATGAAAAGAAAGCTGCATAGCTAAAGTTTCCAGAGGACAGCTTTAAGCCATGGTTTTCACTGTTCCAAACGGTGGAAGAGCCGAAGCTGCCAAACCGACACCATTTTCCAGAGCTGGCGATGGAGGCCGCCAAGGTCCCTTTAATGTTTTGGGACCCAAAAATCCACATGGGTCTCACAGCGGTACCAGGGAACCAAACATTTGGATATGCTAAGGCATGTTTAGGCCGCGCCTTATTAAGCTTACTTGCTGCCGAGGAGAGTTTTAAACTGAACTCCTCGGAACTTGAGGAAAAAGATAATCAACTTAGCCTAAAGGACGGTACTATTGCGTCCTTGGAGGACGAAAAGTCTATGCTGAAGTCGGAGGATGTCGTGAAATCCCCTTGATTTAGTTAGCTTATTTCTTTTTTCTCTATTTTAAAGTATCAAAATGTCGGTAGGACCTCTACGATTGTATTTTTCACCCCTTTTTGAATCAATGATAATATTCAACTTCGTGTTACTTTATTTCTTTCGAGTTTTTTTAACGTCGTCAGACTCAAAGAATGGGTAGATAATTACAAAACCTTTAAACATCACGAAAAATTGTCTTTGGTTCGATAAAAAAAGCAATAATGTTTTAAGGGAATTCTCCGAGATAAAGTCGAGCGAAGGTTTTAACCTTTTAATGACTTACCCACTTTTTTTATCGTTGAATCTGATGAACTCTCAAGATGTTGGCGTATTATATTCCCAACGTGATTTTATTGAGTCCAAATCATCTTAAGGATTTGGTACTCTTACCATGTCAACTTTGGGACCTGGCATGCATTAGACTATGATCCGACTGCATTATAGATGTCGGTTATTTATTGTAAGCCCGCTAAATCAACTTCAGGATTTAGCTACAACGGGCATTAGCCTCCCCAAGCCATCTTCAGGGCTTGGAAGTATCCGGCTGTATTGCATTAGCTTGTCCAGGTCATCTTTGGGACTAGGAAGTGAGGCTTATGCAAGGTGGACCAATTTTTTGAGGGTCCGTTGGCCGAATGGTTTTATTGTGATTCGGCACAAACTTTATGGTCAGGAGCAGCAGAATTATACAAGGACTTCTTCATTATGGTGAACTCGTACAATACTATGCTCGCTTTATTGAAAGTACTTCTTAAGGAATACTGCATTCCAAGGGTATTGAAGAGGGGTACCGCTTGGATCTTCAAGTCGGTACGTAGTGTTAGATATCACCTGGGTCACCTTGTAAGGTCCTTCCCACTTCGGCTGTAGTGGTCCAGGATTGGCCTCAGTTATCCTCTTCAAAACGAGGTCTCCGACTCGGCATGGACGAGGTTTGAATTTGGCGTTGACATACTTTTCGCTTCGCCTTTTGTAAGCGGCATTCCTGACCTCGGCTCTTGTACGTAATTCTTCAATCATGTCAAGCTCGACTTTTAAGTTTTCCAAGTTTGAATCTTCCGAGAAATGCTTAACTCGATATGTCGGAGATTCGAGCTCAACTGGAACCATGGCCTCAGCACCGTAGGTTAGCGAAAACGGGGTCTCTCCAGTCGAGTTCTGAGAAGTTGTACGATATGCCCAAAGAACGTAGGGCAACTCCGCGGGCCAGGCCCCTTTGGCTGCATCGAGTCGAGTTTTTAGTCCGTTCTTGATAATCTTGTTTACGGCTTCAACTTGTCCGTTAGCTTGGGGATGATATGGTGAAGAAAAGAAATGCTTGATGTCATAATCTTCACAAAATGTGTCAAACCTTTTGCCTTCAAATTATCGACCGTTGTCGGTTATTATAGAATTCGGAACTCCAAAGTGGCAAATTATGGATTTCCAGAAGAAATCAATCATCTTTTGTTCCGTTATGGCAGCCAGAGGTTCAGCTTCTACCTATTTGTTAAAGTAGTCAACGACGACAATAGCAAATTTCACGTTTCCTTTCCCAGTTGGTAATGGGCCGATGAGGTCGATTCCCCATTTTGCGAAAAGCCATGGACTGTAGACGGACTTGAGGGGCTCGGGATGTTGATTGACGTTGGGAGCCAATATTTGGCATTTGTGACAATTTCCCATTCAGCGGCATCTGACCTCAAGGTCGGCCAGTAATATCCCTGACGTAGTATCTTGTATGCCAAGGCTTGCGCTCCCTGATGATATGTGCATACACCTTCATGAACCTATTCTAGTATACGTAAGGGAGTTGAAAATCCTTGTTTGTATAGGACTCCGTTGTTTATGGTGAACTGGGCTGCACGAACGCGAAGGGCTCGAGCTTCTCTTGGATTGTCTGGTAAGGTCCCGGTTTGCAGGTAGGTGATTATGGGGTCCATCCACGTCGAATTTCCAATGAAGAGACGACGTCGATCATCAAGACGTCGGTGATAGTGATTGATGGTTAGATCTGCTAGCTCACTTGCACAAACTCAACGTTGTCCAAGTCAGTGGAAGACGCCAACCGAGATAAGGCATCGGCTTGGATGTTCAACGCGCGCGGAATGTGCTCCAATAGAGATTTGACATTGAGCAACTTCTTCTTGACTAACTCTAGGTAAGGGTCAGCCGAGGTTCTTTGACTTCAAATGTTCCATTAATCTGATTCACGAGCAACTGGGAGTTAGAGAATATTTGGAGTGATGGGATGTTCATAGATTCAGCAAACTGTAGTCCCGATATCAAAGCTTCATACTCTGCCTCATTATTGGTGATAGGAAAGTTAAAAGTGACCGAGTAGCAAAATGATTGATTGTTGGGGTCGACCAAAATGATGCCTCCATTTGTCCTTGTGGAAGTAGATGACCCGTCGACATATAAAGTCCATAATTGATCCTCAGGCATTGCTTCGATTGCTGGAGTGAATTTGGCAATGAAGTCGGATAGCACTTGGGCCTTTATCGCAGTTCTTGGTTTGTATTGAATATCCAACTGTCTGAGTTCTATGGCCCACTTAATCAGCCTGCCTGAGGTATCTGGCCGGTGGAGGACTTGTCATAGAGGATAGGAGGTCAGCACGGTAATGGAATGTTGAAGAAAGTATGGGCGCAGTTTCCGAGCAGCGACGATTAAAGCGAATACTAATTTTTCCATGTGTGGGTATCGTATCTCAACATCATGCAACGCTTTGCTCAGTAATAGATAGGAAATTGTTAAAGTCCTTCTTGTCATATTAGCACTGCACTGACGACTACATTACTGACTCCTAGGTATAAGTACAACGGTTCATCAGAAACTGGTTTTTGAAGAGTCGGGGGCTGAGATAAGGTTTCCTTAATGCGGTTAATGGCGTTCTGACATGCGTCAGTCCATTCAAACTGCTTATTCTTCTTTATGGCGTCAAAGAACGGCTTGCAGTGATCAGTGGATTTAGAGATGAACTTGTTCAGAGCTGCTAAGTGGCCAGGTAATGCTTGAACATCTTTAACCGAGGTGGGAGGAGTTAAATCGAGGATCACCTGGATTTTCGCAGGGTTAGCATCAATCCCTCCTCGTCTGACCATGTAACCTAGGAATTTTCCTGATTCGACTCCGAATGTACACTTCTTTGGGTTGAGCACCATAGCATAATCTCGGAGTATGTGAACATGTCGGTAAGATGGGTTACATGGTCAGTCGCCCGCTCTGACTTCACCAACATATCATCTAAGTATACATCCATAGTGTGTCCGATGAGGTCAACGAACATCTTGTTAACTAACCTCTGATAAATGGCCCCAGCATTCTTTAACCTGAAAATCATCATGACGTAACAGTATAGACCTCGAGCTGAGTAAAACGAAGTGTGCTCAGCGTCCTCAGGGTGCATAGGAATTTGATTGTAACCGGAATATGCGTCCATGAAGCTCATGAGTTCATGTCCAGATGTAGCATCCACCATGTAGTCAATATGAGGAATGGGATAACTATCTTTCGGTCAGGCTTTATTGAGATTTGAGAAGTCAGTACACAGACGCCATAAACCATTACTTTTCTTAACTAACACCGGATTTGATATCCACGTTGGGTACTTGGCTTCTTTGATAAACTTATTGTCGATAAGCTTCGTCACTTCTTCTTTTAGGGCTTTTTGAAGATCAGGGCTGAATTTTCGTCGCTTTTGGATGACGGGCTTAACAGTTTTGTCAAGGTTGAGCCGATGAAAGCTTTTGTGGCATCAATCCCTTTCGTATCTTCATGCTTCCAGGCAAACACGTCGGTATTGACTTGAAGAAACTGAATCAACTTGTGTACGCACTGGTTCTTGGAGATTAGCGCCAATGCGGAGAGACTTCGTACACGTCGGTCATCGACGAAAATGGTCTCTATGTCTTCAACGGGTTCCGCGTGCACGTTTTGAGTCTTTTCTTACCTGGACGCTGTCCTCGGTCCTCGACGAACTCGGTATATGATTCCGAGGTCATGGGGACGTCGGTTACATTGGAAAAATGACCAGGTTCTTCAGAATCGATCATCATGGGAGTTGATGCATCCATACGGTCTTGAGATTGAGGTCCAATAGTTTGGTCGAGCACAACCACGTAGGCATTACGACTAGTCAGGTCTAACGCCAGCTCTCAGGCTTCCCGTTGATCTCCATAATGAGTGCCTTCTTCTTCAATTGTAGGAAACTTCATAGCATAGTGGAAAAATGAAATCGCAGCACGAAGCTTGTAAAATGCAGTCCGTCCCACAAGAGCATTATACTCATTCTGAATATCCATAACTTTAAAGTCTCTATAATGATTTTAGACTTCGGCCCAAAACCTCCAAAATAAATGGGTAGTTGAATTTCACCGATTGGACATGCAATGCTCACATTGAATCCTTGAATTTTATCATTGCAGGGTCGTAAGTCGGCAGGATAGAGTCCCATCTTCTTGAAAGCGCGAAGCATAAGGATGCTAGGATAAGCCCCAGTGTCGACCATAATCCTATGAATGGGGATCCTTCGGATCGGGGCAGTGATGATAAGAGCATCGGAGTGCGGATGAGCAAACAAACTCGCATCCCCAATATTAAATATTATAGGACAATTTATGGCATTAATGGTACCTCGAAGATCAACATTCAATATGCATTTCCCGGCATTTTGGGCTTCTCGAACATGGGCTTTGAGTTGACGTCGGGAAATGTCAGGTTGTTTGAAATTCTTGTTGATCCGCGGTATAGAATCATGACCTGAAGACCTCAGTAATGAGCAGGTCTTTAATTTTTTTTTGTCGGTAGATGAGGTTCCGGATGTCTCTGATGAAAAGTGAATATCTCTTTGTCGGTCGTTCGAGCCTTTTTTATATTTACTCCTCGGTCGACGTTATCTTCATCATCTGAGGTATCAACTTGTCTCCCTTTTCGTTTAATGTCGGTACTCCTAAACTTTTGGAGTTGCGGTTTCTCGATCAGTCGGAGAAGAGCAGACAATAAGCCGAGACATTCATCTGTGTCGTGTCCTGGCGACTTATGATAGGCACAATACCTTGACTTGTCAAGCTTATCTTCAGAAGTTCGAACTGGCTTCGGATCAGGAATAATTCCTTTACCTTTCAATTCTTCGAAAATAGTGGTGCTCCAGTAGAATAGACGGCTTGATACCCCGTCCTCACAGTCTCAGCATATTGGTTTCAAGCAGCCCTTGACTCGGGAGTATTGAAATTCCCTCGAGAATAACCTCGGAATTGAGATCTTCTGGAATTTCCCGAAAAATTCTTTTTATTGTTCTTCTTCTCAGATTCTGATTTTTATCCTTTAGTAGAGAAGTCAAAGTTAGGGACCGACATGTATTCCTCAGCGATAATAAATTGCTGAGCTCGTACAAGAAACTCTTGAAAAGTACTCGGCTTATTCTGACATAAAGTCCACCAGAATACCGAGTTCGGTTTTAGACCAGTGATGGCCGTTACCAATAATGTTTCGGGATGACAAGGTTCCATGTTCTGAATTCGTTCATTAAAACGTGATACATAGTATTTAACACTCTTGTCATCTTTCTGGACGATATTAGTAATCGATTCTTTCAGAATTAAACAAACCTGAGCACCGATAAAATGGGACCGAAAATCAGTCCGCAATTGTTGCCACTTCCAAATCGAGTGAGGAGGTAACGTATAGTACCATTTTTGTGCTCGCGGCCCCAGCGTTAGCAAAAACATGCAACAACGTAGACCATCTGATGCACCATGCAAGTCCATCCATGATGTATACTGACCTAAGTGAGCATCCGGGTCATAAAGTTCCATCAAAGAGACCAATTTAAGGAATTTTGATTTTAGAGGGGAGAACTTCGGCAGTAAGCTCGGGAGCTAAAGGGGAATTAGCCTCTATGACCACGTTACCTGAGATGGAGTGATGTCGAGGCAAATCCTCTCGAGATCTCTGTCTCGCCTCCAATTCAGTAAGTCTCTTACGCAAAGCTTCAAATTCTTTCGAACCTTGATGAAAAATGCGATTCCTTTCAATTTGCTGACGTAAATCCTCTTGATTTGCAGGTCGTATCGATTCAGGTCTTGACGACACAAGAGCTTTGTGTGGTTGAGCAGAATGACTTTCGGCTATCCCTTCTTAATTCCTCGCCGCTACTGGATCTGGGACTTCGAGTGGCTGATTATCCGGAAACTGGGGTACCTCTTCCCCGTGAGGAGAACCATAGCAGCGGTTAGTGGAACTATGACGTGGCTGGGATGTAGCATGTGAGGCCATAGCACGCACAATCGGATTTTAAATATTTGGTTGTGGTACAGCCGGTGTTGGGAACGTAGATTGATCCTGAGGAGGAACCGATACTCCAGGGAGTGCGCGGGCCATGATGGATGAAAAACCCTTAATAAAATTTGGATTTTGAAATAAATTCGTATAATCCGGCATGGTATATGTTCGTGCGGCGCGTCCAGCAGATTGATTAGTGTTATGGCTCTGTGCAACATGCGAGGTCTGTTCTTGACCGGATTGCGACATTATGCAGACAGCTGGCAACGTTTTTTCGTGGTATGCAAGCAGATAACAGCTTCAAAGGTAAAGGTTAACCTCAAAAAACTTATGAGGCCCTTCCTCTTGCGCCAATCTATTGTTAAACGGGATTTAACAACGATGATTATGTCGTAATATAATTAGGAATTGTAGAAATTATTGAGCATAAAAGATGTCGGTAAAGATCATGAAAGACATCCGTGAATATGAAAGCATGTGTATCTTATTGAATTTCTTCTGAAGTCCAAAGTCCCGTTACAAATGAGTAAAATTGCTATTTATAGAGCGATTGACCCAAGGAATTAGGTAGGTGTGATTGCAGTTAATGTAAAGTAGCTTTTGGAAGGCAGTTGTCTGCCAGCTGGACAACAGTCATGATGATTGGATGACTCATCGCCGCCTCAAGACTTTGAAAGTCAACTTCTAAAGATCTCGGTTGAGAGGGTTTCCGTTATCTTACTATTTTCACGCATGACATGAGGTTGTCTACCTCAAACCAAGAAATCACCCCTCACATGCGATGGGTACAGAAAGTGGATGCGCTCTTAGAGACCCTTCTACCGTACCAAATTACGCTTTCACCAGGAGCAGGGAATGAATGGGAAGATCGAAAGGTTGGAAGAAGAAAGGAGAAGACCAAAGGAATATGACTCCATAGGGTAAGATTTTTGGCAGAAATGAGTGCCTCATTCTCTTCTTCTCTGATCATAGAGTATACCTCATAGACAATAGTGCCGATTCGTAAACATATTCACGAGATAGTAAATCCAGCTGAAAGGAACTAAACCTTGCCATCTCGGTTGACATAGAAGGATGGTCAGGTGGTGACTCTGATGCCAGAGAGAGATCTCAGTTTTCACTATTTTTGAGACCGAGGTGTTCACACTTGGTGTAGGATTATCGCCTTAATTTTTCTTTCCCTGATTACAAAAAGTTATGTCAACAGAAACCTGCAAAGAGGCCGGGAAGTGTTCCGGGCGATAAACCTCCGACATTCAAGTTAGTAGAATATCGAGGAAAGCTCAGTTTGTATATTAGGGTTTTGTAACATAAGAATTCAGATCCTTTACCATCATACCAGGTCTACCTCTTTATACGTAACTCCATAGCTTCCTCTGTACGCTTTCCTTCTCGTTCGTTAGATCATCTATCCCTTCTATGATCGCGACACTACACGTGTCCCTTACGGAGCAATTTGATATCTGTCACCCCTGGTTCTCGGCCCACTTATAGCTCCAAACAATGCGCATGACCGAGCTGTTATTGGGCCTAGCCCACACATTATCGGATTATGTCATATGCTCGACCAGTACACCTAGCCGAGCTGTTATTGGGCCGAACCCATACATGAACGAATTATTACATCTGCTCGGCCATACCACTAATACAAGATCAACCCATAAGCATTTGTCCTGCTCATAAATCGAGCCGATTAGTGTCGGTCTACTTAAATGTTCTCATGTGCTATATCATCTAGTCCCCCCATTATCAAACGAGCTATTACTCCATTATCGTAGATAGATTTGTTTGATAATTATTCCAAGAAGATCATAATCTTCTAATAGAGTTCCTCTTATAATGCGGCATCAGGTAGTGCCCGAACAGATTAATCAACTTCTTGGCCGGGCAGAGTGCTCAACGTCTTGGCCGAGCAGCTTGTATACTATATTTGACCGCGCACATTAATTAAATCCTACTTGAGCCCTCTGATTTTCCCTGTGACCGAGCAGATTAACACCATACCTGGCTGCGCAGCTCGTCTGTCATGTTGACCGAGCAACTCCATCAATCCCTGTCCGAGCAGTTAATTCAGCTCGCCGACCGAGCAGATCAATCAAATACATACCCGAGCACTTCGTATGCCATGTTGACCGAGCAGATTAACCCAATGCCTGTTGAGTCCGGCCCAATTACGGTGGGCTTGGACTAATAAGGGCCAAGGGCCCATTCTCTTTAATAAAAAGAATAAAAAAAAAATGCTTTTATATAACCTATGCAGGTTTTTGTGCGCAGCCAGAGAACAAAAACGAAAGGAACAGAAACAAGTTTATACACTCATCTTTTTCATTCCCGCAACTGCACTGCGCAGTCACAGGAAAACGCCGATTCCCGGAGTTTTCACCGTTGGATCGTCACCAAAGTTGGACAGCAGGTTCATAACTTCTTACTCTTCGTTTTGAACGGTGGAGATTGGATTTTGAGCACTTTTGGGCTGTCTGTTCGTAAGTGACGTGAAGGGAATATTTTGGGGTGTTTTGTTGAATTGTTTCTTGTGGTTTGCCAAGATCTTGTGTTGTGATCTTGAAGATTGTTGTTTGCCTCTAGTTTGATGAACTAGAGAGGATTTCAGTTGTACCTATTATCGGACTGAATAGTGGATGATTTAAGCGGCCTACGGGTCCCGTGGTTTTTACCCAATTTGGGGTTTTCCACGCTAAAAATCTCGTGTCATTTAATTGCTTGCTTGATCGTTGTTTGGTTGCTCTTGCTTGTGGTTATTGTTGTTGTTGATTGGACTTGGTGCTTTATTATTCGGTTAAAGTCATCTTTGTTTGGTGGCTTTAACCACAACAAAGTGGTATCAGAGAGCCAGGTTGGTTCGTGTACCTTGTCCAAATCATGGAGACTAACACAAGTCGGATGGTTACCTTGAATGGGTCCAATTACCATGTGTGGAAAGGGAAGATGGAAGATCTCTTGTATGTGAAGGATTATTATTTGCCCGTGTTTACCGATGAGAAGCCGTCGGATAAAACCGATAAAGAATGGGAGCTTTGTCACCGTCAGGTGTGTGGCTACATTAGGCAATGGGTAGATGATAATGTCCTCAACCACGTTAGTGAAGAAAAGCATGCACGGATCTTGTGGAATAAACTCGAAGAGTTGTATGCGCGGAAAACCGGGAACAACAAGTTGTTTTTGATCAAGCAGATGATGGCTTTAAAGTATCAGGATGGAAAGACTATGTCAGACCACTTGAACACATTCCAAGGAATCATTAATCAGTTGGCTGGAATGAATATCAAGTTTGACGATGAAATACAAGGGTTGTGGCTTCTTGGTACTTTACCGGACTCGTGGGAGACGTTCAGAACGTCTTTGTCTAACTCAGCCCCGAATGGAATTTGCTCCATGGATATGGTGAAGAGCAGTGTCCTGAACGAAGAGATGAGAAGAAAATCACATGGTTCTTCTTCACAGACGGATGTCTTATTCGTTGAAAGGCGGGGGAGAAGTAAAAGCAAGGGTCCGAATGATAGAAATCGAAGTAAAAGCAAGTCTGGAAGGTATGCAACCCTTGAGTGTCACCATTGTGGCAAAAAGGACACATCAAGAGGTATTGCAGAAAGTTCCTCAGGGAGAATCCGACTGGCAAAGGCAAAGAAAAGAAGGCTGGAGATGGTGAAGACGGTGAGAAGGTAGCGACGGCTACCGATGACTTTCTTATCATTTATGAAGGCGATGTCGTCAATGTCGCTTGCCAGGAGACTAGTTGGGTGATCGATAGCGGTGCTTCAATTCATGTCACATCGCGAAGGGATTTCTTCAGGTCCTACACTCCCGGTGACTTCGGAAGTGTTAGGATGGGAAATGATGGTATTGCTAAGGCAGTTGGCATGGGAGACGTGCACTTGGAGACTGAAAATGGCAACACCTTAGTTTTGAGAGGTGTGAAGCATGTTCCCAACATTCGCATGAATTTGATATCTACCGGCAAGCTCGATGATGAAGGGTTTTGTAACACCTTTCGAGACGGAAAGTGGAAACTCACCAAGGGATCCTTGATTGTGGCGAGAGGGCAAAAGTATTCTTCATTGTACGTGATGAACGTGAAGATTGTGGATCCTATGATCAATGCAGTGGATGATGAACGCACTGTGGAACTTTGGCACAACCGACTTAGCCACATGAGCGAGAAGGGTTTGACAGTGTTGGCCAAGAAGAATCTCCTCCCAGGTGTGAAAACAGGTTTTCTGAAGAAGTGTGCTCATTGCTTGGCGGGGAAGCAAACCAGAGTTGCCTTCAAGAGAGTTCCCCACCCACGCAAAACAGGTATTTTGGATATGGTCCACTCTGATGTATGTGGTCCAATGAAGACGAGAACACTTGGTGGTGCCTTGTACTTTGTGACTTTCATCGACGATCATTCAAGGAAGATTTGGGTGTATATGTTGAAGTCAAAAGATCAAGTTGTAGACGTCTTCAAGCAGTTTCATGCTCGTGTGGAACGAGAAACATGTGTGAAGCTTAAGTGCATCCGAACAGATAATGGAGGTGAATACTGCGGCCCGTTTGATGAGTATTGTAGGCAGCAGGGCATTCGACACCAAAAGACACCTCCAAAGACTCCTCAGTTGAATGGGTTAGCTGAGAGGACGAACCGGACACTAGTTGAGAGGGTGAGATGTTTGCTTTCGCAGTCACAGTTACCGAGGTCCTTTTGGGGTGAAGCCTTGAGTACAGTGGTGCATGTTTTGAATCTTACTCCTTGTGTTCCATTAAATTTTGAGGTTCCAGACAGGATGTGGTCAGGAAAGGAAGTTTCGTACGATCACTTGCGTGTTTTTGGATGCAAGGCCTTTGTTCATATTCCGAAGGATGAGAGGTCGAAGCTTGACATGAAAACAAGGCCATGTGTGTTCATCGGTTATGGCCTTGATGAGTTTGGATACAGGTTCTATGACCCAGTGCAGAAAAAGCCTGTAAGAAGTCGAGATGCGGTGTTCGTAGAAGACCAGAGTATAAAAGACATCGATAAAGCCGAGATGACAGAGAAGTACAACGATGATCTGGTTGATTTAGATCCAGTCCCTATACCTACTGTGTATCCTGATCAAGGGGGAGCGACGCCAGATATTGATGTTGGTCCTGCAAATGGTGATGTCCCCACAGTTGATGATGTTGAGCCAACTGATGAAGTTGAAGAAGGGGTTCAAGAACCACCAGAAGAACCTAATTTGAGGAGATCCAGTCGAGAGCGGCGTCCGTCTACTAGATACTCCTCAAATGAGTATGTGATGATCACCGATGCCGGAGAGCCAGAAACCTACCAAGAGGCGACCTCAGTCGATGAAAAGAAGCAGTGGTTGAAAGCCATGGAAGAAGAGATGGAGTCTCTTCACGAGAACCACACTTATGACTTGGTGAAGTTACCTAAAGGCAAGAAAGCGCTCAAAAACAGATGGGTCTATAGATTGAAGATCGAAAATGCTAGCTCGCAGCCACGATTCAAGGCACGATTGGTTGTGAAGGGGTACGGTCAGAAAAAGGGAATCGACTTTGAAGAGATATTCTCACCGGTGGTGAAGATGTCCTCGATTCGAGTTGCTCTTGGTTTAGCGGCGCGGTTGAACTTGGAGATCGAGCAACTTGATGTGAAAACTGCGTTTCTTCACGGCGACTTGGAAGAAGAAATTTATATGGAGCAGCCCGAGGGATTCCAAGTTCAAGGCAAAGAGCATCTTGTATGCAGATTGAAGAAGAGCTTGTATGGCCTTAAACAAGCTCCTAGGTTGTGGTACAAGAAATTCGACTCCTTCATGGTGAGTCACGGGTACAACCGAACATCGTCAGACCATTGTGTGTTCGTCAAGAGGTATTCCGATGATGATTTTATTATTCTCCTCTTGTACGTTGATGATATGTTGGTCATAGGCCATGATACTAGCAAGATTGCTCAGTTGAAGAGAGAGTTAAGCAAGTCTTTTGCGATGAAAGACTTGGGAGCGGCGAAAAAGATACTCGGTATGAAGATCTCTCGTGATAGAAAGAATGGGAGACTATGGTTGTCCCAGGAAGACTACATCGAGAAGGTACTTGAGAAGTTTAACATGAGCAAGGCAAGGGTGGTGAACTCTTCACTTGCAGGTCACTTCAAGCTCAATTCGGAGCAATGCCCTACAAGTGAAGAAGACAAGGCAAACATGAGTCGAGTTCCTTATGCGTCTGCAGTTGGCAGTTTAATGTATGCCATGGTGTGCACCAGACCCGATATTGCTCATGCTGTTGGAGTAGTCAGTCGTTTTCTCTCCAATCCGGGAAGAGAACATTGGGAAGCCGTCAAGTGGATATTGAGATATCTCAGAGGTACCTCAAGAGCATGTTTATGCTTCGGTGGTGGTGATCCTATGCTAGTTGGATATACCGATTCAGATATGGCAGGTGATGTTGATTCCAGAAAGTCCATTTCAGGATTTCTGATGACTTTTGCAGGGGGAGCCGTGTCGTGGCAGTCTAAGCTGCAAAAGTGTGTTGCATTGTCTACCACAGAAGCCGAGTACATTGCGATTACAGAAGGTTGCAAAGAGGCTTTGTGGATGAGGAGATTCCTAGAGGAACTGGGCTTACACCAAGAGAAGTATGTTGTGTTTAGTGATAGCCAAAACGCTATCCACCTCTCCAAGAACTCGTCATTTCATTCGAGGTCCAAGCACATTGAAGTGAGGTATCATTGGATTCGAAACGTTCTCGAATCAAAACAATTGCACTTAGCGAAAGTGCACACGAGTGAGAATGGTGCAGACATGATGACGAAGACTTTGCCGAAAGAGAAGCTTGAAGTATGTCGGCGAAGAGCGGGCTTGTTGGAGCCCACCACTTGATCCGGAGGGGGAGTTTGTTGAGTCCGGCCCAATTACGGTGGGCTTGGACTAATAAGGGCCAAGGGCCCATTCTCTTTAATAAAAAGAATAAAAAAAAAATGCTTTTATATAACCTATGCAGGTTTTTGTGCGCAGCCAGAGAACAAAAACGAAAGGAACAGAAACAAGTTTATACACTCATCTTTTTCATTCCCGCAACTGCACTGCGCAGTCACAGGAAAACGCCGATTCCCGGAGTTTTCACCGTTGGATCGTCACCAAATTTGGAAAGCAGGTTCATAACTTCTTACTCTTCGTTTTGAACGGTGGAGATTGGATTTTGAGCACGTTTGGGCTGTCTGTTCGTAAGTGACGTGAAGGGAATATTTTGGGGTGTTTTGTTGAATTGTTTCTTGTGGTTTGCCAAGATCTTGTGTTGTGATCTTGAAGATTGTTGTTTGCCTCTAGTTTGATGAACTAGAGAGGATTTCAGTTGTACCCATTATCGGACTGAATAGTGGATGATTTAAGCGGCCTACGGGTCCCGTGGTTTTTACCCAATTTGGGGTTTTCCACGCTAAAAATCTCGTGTCATTTAATTGTTTGCTTGATCGTTGTTTGGTTGCTCTTGCTTGTGGTTATTGTTGTTGTTGATTGGACTTGGTGCTTTATTATTCGGTTAAAGTCATCTTTGTTTGGTGGCTTTAACCACAACAATGCCTAGTCGAGCAACTCGCTTGCCATGTTGACCGAGCAGCACAATCAAATTCCCGGCCGAGCACCTCGCTTTCCATATTGACCGAGCAACACAATAAATCCTTGTCCGAGAAGATAATTTTGCTAGCCAACCGAGCCATCCGAAAAGACACCTTAAAAATCGTGAAAAGTCACCTCATTGTCATCATGCTTGGGCCACGTGCCTAGCACTCCTAGTTGTCTTTTCAACTACTTGAGTGCACCTATTGAAGTGATTGTCCACTAGCTATAAATAGGTGTCTCCTTCCACAATACCCTTCACTCTCTTCTTCGTCTTGCCTTTCCCAAATTTATTACACTAACAGAAAAAACCAAGGATCACCCTCCATTTCTTCGTCTTGTCTTTGCAAGTTGCTTACTTCGGGTCTCGCCGGTCTCCTTCACGAAGCCATTGAGGGCGAAGTGCCTTCATCTGTCGAGTTTCAAAAGGTGAAAAAGGCCTATGACGCCGAGGCTACTAAAGCCAAGGCGCTATAGACAGAGCTCAAAGTGGCCAAGTTGAAAATGGCACGCCAAGCCGGGAATATCAAATCCCTAGAGCTCGATGTTGCTCGCCATCAACAATAGGTCGTTGCACTCTGTACCGAGCTCAAAATAGTCGTGTAAGAGGCGGTGACTAAAGAAGCTGCAGCTCGATATGAGCCCCGCGAGAGCTTCCTCTCCTCCCCCTATGGAGCTCGGTTTCTAGAGGTGTATCGGTAAGAGCTTCTCACCCTTTACCATGATTGTATGTCATTCCTCGCACAGCTCCACCCGATTGCAATACAATATCTATTCATCAGCGCTACCCGAGCTCTCGAGCAAGCCCGGGCTACAGGGAATTTAGATGGCTACAATGAGGCCGAGCTGATCCTGCACCTTCTTAATCCAGAGGGCTGGTCCGGGAACCCCGACCTCCCACTTGAGCACCCATGGTGGGAGCCGGCTCTCGAGATCACTGTGTAGATACTTGAAGAAGTGAAAAAAAGCTGCTAATGCTGGAAACGAGGAAGAGGGAGGGGGCGACATGGACGCGACAGATACCAATGTCGAGCGTGATATGAAGATGCCCTGCCCAACCAAGACCCCCCAATGTAGTTGATATATTTTTAATATTTTGTTGCGACGATCATCCGCGTTTTGTTATGCTAGTATGATATGCTCTGAAAACATTACTTCTGTGTGTTGTGCGGCCAACATATTTGTTTTGGGACATGCCGTGTTAATGTGATTACAGTGCTGCTATTCTACCTTCTTACATTTCAAGCATGTGTGCACATGTCGTCATTATCTACACGTGACCCGTCTTTGCGAAACTCAATGTATATCGTGTGTAGTAAAACAATACAACTTGGAGCCCAATATTATTAAGTGCGAATATCAGAGCTAATTGATTTCTAATGAGCTCGGCCTCGAACACACAATATGCTCGACTCCCGTACAAGCAACAACTCCAATGCCCATCTGCTCGGTCCTTGTCCGAGCAAAAAGCACGGGCCTCAACCTGCTCGGCTTCATCCGAGCAACAAGCCCAACGCCCATCTGCTCGGCCCTTGCCCGAGCAAAAGAAAGAACGAGCCTTAACCTGCTCGGCTTTGTCCGAGCAAAAAGAACACAAGCCTTACTTTGCTTAGCGTTTGTCAAGCAACAACTGCAACATTGTCTGCACGGTTTTAACAGCACCCAAGCTCACAAGAGCCCAACCTTAAGCCATCACATTATTTTTCACAGCACCCAAACTCACCCGAGCTCGGTCTTAAGCCATCACATCCTTTGAACAGCGCCCGAGATCCCACGAGCTCGACCTTAAGCTGTCACCTCACTTGAATAGCGCCCGAGCTCCCAAGAGCTCGGCCTTAAGCCATCACATCATTGAACAGCGCCGGAGCTCCCAAGAGCTCGGCCTTAAGCCGTCATAACCATTGAACAGCGCATCACAGCAAGTCGTTTACACTTAAAGAAAAATGTACTCAAACATGTCCCATAACGTAAACATTCATTATTCACAATTAACTCATGCAAAATCCAGAAAACAAATCCTTCAAAGACAAATCATCATTTATGCAACCAACCAAACATCAAAAGACTTAGCAATAACTTATAATTGTCATTACTCAGCAATCCCGAATCATCAATGTGTCCCAGCACTACTTAATTAAACAACTTAGCATGTATCGAGCACTGATCAAAAGTAAGTAACTTAGCAACAATACATCTTAAGATTGACAACATTCCAAGGCCGGGGAAAGACCTTTCTCTCCGGATCCTTTAGTGCATAAGCTCCTCCAGCAAACACTTTCTGAATTATGTAAGGCCCTTTCCAACTCCAATTTTCCAACGTGCTTCAGCACATCGGCTCTTCTCCAGACAAGATCACCAACCTAGAATTGCCTTTTCCTCACCCTTTTAGCATAGGTGAGGCACATCTTCTGTTTGTATTGCATAGTCTTCAACCAAGCCCAATCTCGTGCCTCATCAACCAGCTCAAGTGTCTCCTTGATCAACTCCTCATTTTGATTTGACTCAAAAGTGGTTGTCCTATGAGAGCCTAGGCCAACTTCCACCGGGATCACGACTTCCATTCTATAGACCAGACTCAAAGGTGTTTCTCCTGTCGTTGATCTTGGCGTGGTTTAGTATGCCCAAAGCACTGTGTCGAGCTTATCCACCCATGCACCAGAATCTTTGCCAAGTTTAGTCTGCAACCTCCTCAATCTGGTCCTGTTGGCAACCTCTGCCTGTCCATTTGCTTGTGGATGTGCTACAGATGCAAAATGCTGCTTAATGCCCATTTCCTCACACCAAGCCATTATCTTCTTTCCCCAGAATTGCGGGTCATTATAAAAAACTTGGACCCGTGGGATGCCATACTTGCAACAGGCGTTAGTAAATAAGAATTTGATGACCTTTTCCTCAGTTATTTTGGCCATGGCCTCAGCTTCCACCCATTTGCTGAAGTAGTCCACCAAAACCAACAGGAACTTCCTCTTCCCAGAGCCTTATAGGAAAGGCCCTACTATATCCATCCCCCATTGAGCAAACGGCAAGGGTGAACTCATCAGCGTTAACTCTGTTGGGATCAATGAAGATCTCGTTATGCACAAATCACGAATTCGATAGCAAAACGTAAACCTATGCGCAGCAGATCTAAAGGTTTGCGTAGAGAACTTACGGCTTCAAATTTATGGCGATCTGGCTAATCTTCTGGATGGCCGTACACAGCACATCAATGAATTGTTGACTGCAAATTGCGTCCTAGGATTGCACGAACAACATCGGATCGAAAAATGGATCAAACGAGTGCAAAACAGATAAAGACAAGTTGCAGTCCTGGGACCTTGCGGCGGCGCGTGCGGGCACATGGGTGGTCAGACGACTGCGATCTCGAAGGTATTGGTAAGCTCTCATCAAGACGGTCGTTTGGGTATGCTGCACGTCTTGATCAGACCTCCGGTTAGTTCTCTACGACCAAATATATTTCGTCTCACTTTACCCAAAGGTCTTCTACTGTATATCTCACACCTCTTAATCTTGTACCGGGAAACAACAAGAAGAAGATAAAGCTCGAATGGGAACTGAGAGAGAGAAAAGAGGCGTGGGGCGTGATTTCCAAGATGTGGAATTCTCTTCTCTTCCCATGAGCTTAATGATGTATATATAGAGCTACAGTAGGGATCCTTAGGAGATTAGAATTAGGGCTCCTTAATTAATTAAAATACTTGTGGACCAAGCCACTTATTTTAATTAATTAAATAATATTAAATGGGCTACCAACATAATATTATTGCACTCCCTTTTCCTAGCCCAATTTACAATTGAGACTCCAATAATAATTACTCGATTTATCTCCCCAGGTTTAAGATGTAATGTCCATTAATTAATTCGATTACTGACAACCAAGAATTAATTAATTTATTATTATTTCACCGAAGCTAGCGCTCGTTCATCACATTATTACTATGCCGGAATTTAATCCACCTGCAGGGTTTAACATAATAATCTTTCATGAACTCACTCCAGGGACATCATCAAACTAACGCACATGGTGACCGTAAATATCCTAACAGCACATCCTACATGTAGCAATATTATCCAAGACAGCGGGTCTATTGGCCCAGTTCACTAAGCCTCACCCATGTGAATCAAAGTAATAAATACTACACATATATGTCTATTTAATATCTTACGGGTTAAGAGTACGCAATAATTAACCGAGGCCTAGTTCATTTACGATGATCAGTATAAAACGAACTGCTCCTCTCTGGGATCCTATTCAATACATAAAAGACAAACTATACAGTTGACACTACAACCGTTCGCGATGGGGTGTTCATGTCTACTTAGGTTGTGAACCACTTAATATTGTTTCGCGAGTAACTGATAGCATGATCTTCGGTTCGCCCAATGACGACCCACACTATCTAATGCAAAACAACAGAACATAGAACTTGTTTAATCTAACATGTTTCTCCCACTGCAACAGCTACCACTTTCGTAGCATCTCCCATGTAGACGGTGATCTCTCCCTCCCTAAGACGCCTGGTTTCCTGGAACCCCTGCAACGAATTGCAGACATGATCAGTGTCTCCAGTATCTACACGCCAAGTTCTGGTAGATACAACCGCTAAACATGTTTCTACGACATTAACGAGAGAGTTGCCTTTCTTGAGGAGAGGGCAGTCGACCTTCCAGTGTCCTGACTTGTTGCACTTGTGGTATCTACCTTTCGACTTCTTTGCCACAGACTGAGGGGGCATCCTGCACTTTTGCCTTTCCTGCAGACTTCTTTCTCTACCTGCCCTTGTGAGGCCTGGAAGGTCCAGCCTGCTCGGCAACCAGTGCGTGAGGCGCCTGAGTGAATAAGGCCTCCTCCGACTAAAGCTCTACTAACAGTTATGGAAGAGCCATATGCATCTTGTGCATGTTTTAGTTCAACTGGAACTGATCAAAGCTCTTCGGTAGAGATTGGAGCATGATATCAACCTGGGTTTCCCCATCGATAAAACCTCCCATAGCCTCAAGCTCATTGAGTAGCGCCATAACCTTGAGAACATGCTCCATTACGGGTGTGCCCTCTGCCATGCGCGTAGTCATCAGAGCATTTATGGCCACTTGCCTAGCAGATCTAGACTGGTGTCCGAACAGATTCCTGAGATTGAGAAGTATATATGCCGCAGTGTTAATAGACTGATGCTGATGTTGAAGAACATTTGACATAGATGCTAGAATGTAACACTTCGCCATCTCATCAGCCTTTTTCCACCGTACATACTCCTATTTCTCCTGCTCAGGAGCATCAACCGCGAGCTCTGCCGGGTAAGCCTCAGTAATCGCAAACTTATAACCCTCAGCAGTCAACACAATGTCTAAGTTCTTCTTCCAATCAATGTAATTAGGACCAGTAAGTTGATTTTCTTTTAGAATGACAGATAACGGATTGAACGACATGACGAATATCTGAGAAACATGAAAATAATTTTACAGATTAAACACATTTGAATTTAACTGCTAATAGTGATATCCTCAAAACAATATTAACTTAAATTCACCGAAATCTCAAAACACCGAGAGTTAATGCATGATGCGAGGGCAACTCTACACAACTCAACATTCGCAAGAGAAGGGCTTTCAAAGGCTCATTAATTTCCATAAGTCAAAACCAAATTCATGACGAACGAAATTAATAGTCGGTCTCCATTTGGCCAAGCAATAAATTCAGGGACCTTAAGGGGAGTTATAAATAAATCGCATTCTAAGTGAATCCCATTTCTCGATCCTGAGTTCATACGAATTCGATTATACGTCATCCGAGGGCAAGCCCGTATTCTCTCATTAGACTCCCTCTAATCATCTAATTAGAAATTTTTCCTAGTAATTTCCTACAGTTAATTTTAGCGATGTCACCTGATGGGGAGCCCATAACCGCAATTAATTAATTTACCGACAAATTAGAAATGGAGGCCTTAAGAATTTTACAATTAACTTTAATTTAAAATCCATTCTCAAACTTGGTAAAATTTAAATGAGGATTTTTACTTATTTAAATATTTATGCAATTCTAAATCAATCCTATGTAAATGCAATAATTAATTAACATGTGTAATTAAATATGCAATTCTAAATTAATCCCATGCAAGTACAATAATTAATTAACATGCATAAATAAATAAATAAATAAATAATGGCATAACGAATTTAAATAAATAAATTCACTATTATGGCCATTAAATATTGAGTACCCATAAATAAGGAAATCTTGTATATTTTTTCCCTGTTCAACTGAAACTCCCACTGCAGTAGAATCCTTGTAGATCTTGTACTGCTTGGACACCAAGTAAACCTCTCCACCGCCGTCAGCCCGCCGTCGCCGCCGCCCGGCTGCCGGTGGTCGAATTTTTTTTTCTCGTGTGTGTCCGTGCGTGCCTCCGGGCTTCGTCCCGGTTGGTCATTCGAGGCTCGTTGATCTCTTGTGGTCTCCCGACAATTAATCCACGATCACAACACGAAAAATATAATTTAAAAAATTACATAATCCGATCCTAGATCCAACGAATGGATGTACATGTTTTCTAAACAAAATAATTAAATCTATCCGGTCAACCCCCGGGTGAATAATTATTACAAACATTCATCCATCAAATTCCTCGACATGTCCGAGGCTTTAAAAACAAATTTAAAACCATACATCACATTCATCAACATTCATCAAACACATAATCGACCATAATAGTGGATTAAACTAATTCCTGCAAAACTGAGTTATGCGTATATAATCCAATATATGGCTGCGTTTGAACATACTCGACAAATAAAACCGTAAAAATTCGAACTTGTACACAACGAATTAAACCAAGCTCTGATACCACTTGTTGGGATCAATGAAGATCTCGTTATGCACAAATAACGAATTTAATAGCAAAACGTAAACCTCTGCGCAGCGAATCTAAAGGTTTGCGTAGAGAACTTACGGCTTAAAATTTATGGCGATCTGGCTGATCTTCTGGATGGCCGTACACAGCCCACACCAATAAATTGTTGACTGCAAATCGCATCCTAGGATTGCACGAACAAGATCGGATCGAAAACTGGATCAAACGAGTGCAAAATGGATAAAGACAAGTTGCAGTCCTGGGACCTTATGGCGGCGAGTGCGGGAGTGTGGGTTGTCGTACGGCTACGACCTTGGTGGCTTTGGAAAGCTCTCGTCGAGACGGTCGTCAGGGTATTTTGTACGTCTTTATGGGACCTCCGGTTAGTTCTGTACGACCAAATATATTTCGTCTCACTTTACCCAAAGGTCCTCTACTGTATATCTCAAACACCTCTTAATCTTGTTGTACCAGTAGAACAACAAGAAGAAAATAAAGCTCGAATAGGAACTGAGAGAGAGAAAAGAGGCATGGGGCGTGATTTCCAAGATGTGGAATTCTCTTGACCAAATCCACCAACATTAGGATTACTCGTTAATCGTTGATCAAATTGGATGGATTCGCCCTCTGAGACAAGAAGTTCCGGTCCAGTTTGGATTACGATTTGGGTAGCAGTCCTCGCTCTTGTCTTTGGAATTCCGCCCTGAGCTTAAGATTTCCTTAATGAAGTGGAAGAAGTGCGCGCTAACTTGTCTTTCCAGCAATCTTCACTCCTCCTCTTCGGATTAACTGAACTTCCTCCGCCTCTTCCCATGAGCTTAATGATGTATATATAGAGCTACAGTAGGGATCCTTAAGAGACTAGGATTAGGGCTCCTTAATTAATTAAAATACTTGTGGACCAAGCCACTTATTTTAATAAATAAATAATATTAAATGGGCCACCAACATAATATTATTGCACTCCCTTTTTCTAGCCCAATTTACAATTGAGACTCCAATAATAATTACTCGATTTATCTCCTCATGTTTAAGATATAATGTCCATTAATTAATTCAATTACTGGCAATCAAGAATCAATTAATTTATTATTATTTCACTGAAGCTAGCTCTTGTTCATCACATCATTACTATGCTGGAATTTAATCCACCTGCAGGGTTTAGCATAATAATCCTTCATGAACTCACTCCGGGGACATCATCAAACTAACGCACATGGTGACCGTAAATATCCTAACAGCACATCCTACATGTAGCAATATTACCCAAGACAGCGGGTCTATCGGCCCAGTTCACTAAGCCTCACCCATGTGAATCAAAGTAATAAATACTACACATATATGTCTGTTTAATATCTTACGGGTTAAGAGTACGCAGTAATTAACCGAGGCCTAGTTCGTTTACGACGATCAGCATAAAACGAACTGCTCCTCTCTGGGATCATGTTCAATACATAAATGTACTAGTGCAACTAATCAGTCAAGACAAACTGTATAGTTGACACTACAACCGTTCGCGATGGGGTGTTCATGTCCATCTGGGTTGTGAACCACTTATTCTTGTTTCGCGAGTAACTGATAGCATGATCTTCGTTTCGCCCGATGACGACTCACACTATCTAATGCAAAACAACAGAACATAGAACTTGTTTAATCTAACATGTTTCTCATTCATAAAGGGTAAAAGTGTAATATCATCCAAAGCCAAGCTTTCAGTATATAACACTAACAAACTCCTCCGCGGGCACATGAATAAGTTGCCCATGCTGCAGGCAGTTGATGCATTTCTGGACTAATTCTCTTGCCATAGCTCTCATCGTTGGCCAAAAGTATCCGGCTCTCAGCACCTTTCCCATCAAGGCCCGAGCCTTGATGTGGTCTCCACAACAACCCTCATGGACTTCCCTGAACACATAATCACCATCCTCTTCGAAAACACACCTTAGATGAGGCCCAAAATAAGACCTCTTGAACAGTACTCCTTGTTGGACAAAAAACCTCAAAGCCCTTCTAACCAATTTATCGCCCCAAAGATCCTTCTGTTCGAATTCTGCTTGCGCCAACCAATGCAATATAGGGCTCCTCCAATCCTCCTTTTCTTCTAGCTCCATAACACCCTCTAAGATGCTAGACCCCATTTGCATCAAAGTTACTGAACATGACTTGCAACCCACCTGTGAAGCTGCAACCTTAGACAAAAAATCATCTCGCCCATTCTCCACCCTTGGTATTTGCACAAGCACCCGAGACTCGAAGCTCTTGGCTAACGCCCGTGCCTCCTCCGCATACATCAACATCCTATCTTCTTTAGCTTCGTACTCACCTTTTATCTGTTCCACAACCAACTGGGAATCTGAGTGAATAACCACTTTCCTAGCTCATGCACCCACCATCAACTGCATTCCCTTCAACAATGCCTCATACTCTGCCTCATTGTTCGAGGCTCGGAAAGTAAGCTTCACTGCAAACTCAAGCGGTTATCCTCCTGGTGGAAAAATTAGGACCCCAATCCCAGCTCCTACTTTAGTTGAAGACCCATCAACATAAACCTCCCAGACACCTGGCTCATCTCCTATTATGCCTTCCTGAATAAATCTGCTAGTGCTTGCGCCTTAATATCTCTCCTTGGCTCGAAACTGAAATTGTCCTCCCTCAGCTCTATTGCCCACTTCACCATCCTGCCAGAAGCGGAAGGTCTGCCCAATGTCTCCTTTAAAGGGAAGTTAGTCAGTACCATGACCACATGTGATAAGAAGTAAGGCCTTAACTTCCTTGTTGTAACCATAAGAGCTAGTGCTGCTTTCTCCACTTCTGCATACTTCATCTCCGCACCTTGCAACAACTTGCACACATAATAGATAGGTTGCTGCCCACCTCCTTCCTCCTTCAACAAGACCGAACTTATGGCCACTTTGCCCATAGAAAGATAAAAATTCAACAAGGGTAACTCAGCTAGGAACTCCTTGAGTCTGTAAAGGCTTCATGCGCCTCTGTAGACCACTGAAAACGAGCTCCTCGACAGAGAGCTCGAAAAAAAGGAAAAATTATGTCCGCCGCATGGGCTATGAACCCGACTGAGCCCTGCCAAACGGCCAGTGAGAATCTGCACGTCCTTTATATTTCTAGGTGACTCCATCTCGAGCACCGCCCTCACTTTCTCAGGATTAACTTCTATACCCTGCTCCATAACCATATATCCCAAGAACTCGCCTTCTTTCACCCCAAACTTGCACTTCGCAGGGTTGAGCTTCATCCTATTCCGTCTCAACGTCTCAAAGGTCTCCTCCAGGTCCCCCCACATGATCATCTGCTCTCCGGATTTTCACCAACATATCATCCACGTAAACCTCCATGTTCCTTCCCAACTGTCCCTCAAACATCTTATCCACCAAGCGCTGATATGTTGCCCCCGTATTTCGCAAGCTAAAAGGCATGACAATATAACAATACGTCCCCTTAGATGTAACAAAACTTACGCGTTTCTGGTCTTCCACCGCCAAGGGTATTTGGTGGTATCCCTGTGAGGCGTCATCATGCTCAACAGTTACAACCCGCTGTTGAATCCACCAACTGGTCAATGCGCGGTAAGGGATAATGGTCCTTTGGGCATGCTTTGTTAAGATTCCTAAAGTTTGTGCAAATACGCCACTTATTCTCTGCCTTCTTCACCATGACTTCGTTCGAGAGCCACTCTGGGAATTGGATGCGTTTAATGTGACTAGCCTACAGCAGCTTCTCTACTTCCTTCTCAATAACACCGTCTAACTCCGCTCCAAAATGCCTCATTTTTTGCTTGACGGGCCTCATCCGAGTATCAATGTTCAGCTTGTGCTCGGCCACCCTAGGATCGATGCCCACCAATTCCTCCGGTGTGAATGCAAAAATGTCAATGTACTCTCTAAGCAGCGCCACCAACTGCACCTTAATGTGCTCTCACAACTCCTTTCCTACCCTTGTCATTTTCTCCTGCTCCCCTTGCACCAGAGCAATCTCCATTAACTCATCCTGTGGAACCATCTCAGTTCTGGCCTCCTTCCCTTTGTTGGGGCTCACCTTCCCGACTTAGCTCGAACTCTCCTTTCTACACTTCCTCTTATGACCCGCCTTCAACTCAGTTTGGTAACAAGTCCTAGCCAACCGCTAATCCCCATTGACTTCACCCACCAGCTCTCCTACTGGCAATTTCATCTTCATGCAATATGTTGAGACTGCCGCCTGAAACAAATTCAAGCTAGGCCGCCCCAAGATAACATTATAAGCCGACTGTTTGTCCCTTTTTCTGTTGCGTTTTTTGGGTTTGTTTTACCCTACTTTTGCCCTCATTTTAGGTCTTTTCTTTCACTATTAGTGTTTTTTGTGTCTTGTTGTGTGATTTCCTTCAGTTAGTCTTTTCTTGTGTTTTTCGTGTATTTTTCTGGTTTTCTTTTGTTTTTTGTGTGTAGGTCGAAAGTCTCGGAAAGATGGGATTTTGAGAAAAAGTCAGCCAGGCAAGCATAAGTAAATAGAAGAGTTCTTTGGCGACATATAGGAAGAAGCGGAACTCAATTTCCAGGTCGGACGAGCTCAAACGAGCCCAAAACGCGAAGTCGCGTGAAACACATTTTTGGTGTGAAGGTCATAAGCTTTGGAAGATTAGGATGTCAGGAATATATTTAATGGGAAAGCATAATTGAATAGAGGGGTTCGATAGCGACGCGTAGAAAAAAACGACACTCAATTCCGAGTTCGAACGAGTTCAAATGAGGCCGAAACGTAAAGCTGTGCGCACCAGATTTCATCGCCGCGGCCGCGACCTTTTCTTCACCGCGGCCGCGGCGAACAAAAAGCTGCCAGGCCCTAAACTTCAGCAAATGAAATCCCGCGGTCTCGGAGCAAGTCGCGGCTGCGGAGTCTTTCCTCATTGCGGTCGCAGAGGTCGCGAAAACAGGTTTTTAAAAGTAGATTTTGTAAAAGATTGGGACATTCATTCTTCCTCTATTGAGGATGAACTAGGTCGGGAAAACACGATAAAAAAAAATCCATTCTTCTCCTCTTCTTTTTCTTCTTCTTCATTTTTCACCTTTCTTTCATCTTTTTCTTTCATTTTTCTTCCCCTTCTTTTTACTATTAAGCTTGTATTACGAATTCAACTTTGGAAAATGGATTGATTTTAAGTATTGCTTTCTCTTATTTGATTCATGAATAATGGTTATTTGAGAGGAATGATTATGATTGTTGAATTTGATATTCGTAGCTAAATCTTATTGCTAGGAATAGGGATGATTGTTCTTGTTTAATTCGTATCTCTCGATCTTGAATTGTACATTCTTGTGTGGGTCAATTTGATTAGCAATCGATGAAATTGTGCTTGATAGTTTGATGTAATCGAAGGGTGACACTTCGATCTTGCAGTTGGTAACAATTGGATATTGAGTTGTCAAGTTTGGTTTTATTGATTCCAATGATTAGTTGATTAAACACCTTCTAGTTAAATTAGCGACTTTTTGAACCGAAAGGGGAGAAGTCGTAGACCTAGGTTCACATGAGGTAGATGATTTCGTAATTGAATAATCTATGTGTTTTAGATTGAAATATGCACTTGTCAATGCCCGTTTCTTGTTACGAAAAGTTATTGGGATTGGGATAATTGGCCTGTGTCGTATGCTCGAACTTGTACTTCTATGTTCAATCCCTTGTTATGAAGAGTTATTGGGAGCGAACCGCTAGATGTCTAAGCGAGAGTATCAATCTCGAACCGAATAATGAATTGCTAGGTTTTGCTAGAACTTGAATTAATTTTCCCCGACTCCATAGCTTCTCCATCTTTGTTTCGTCTACATTTTTAGTAGATTATTATTTTTATATTATTTTTTAGATAATAATTCATCCAATCCTATCGTGATTAGAATGTTTAGGTTTTACTATCTTTGTATGTGTTATCAATACCAAAGTTGAATTTCGAACCACCTTCCTCGTGAGATCGACTCGGGGAACAAATCTTTCGATTCAGTGCTCGGTAAAAATAACAATTTGTGCTACAAAAAATTTGGCGCCGGTTGCCGGGGAAGACAAGTAGGATATTTAGTTTTGGTGTTGATCTTATTTTCTGTGTTTCTCTTTATTTTTGCATTTTTAGCGTTTTTACTCTTTCTTTGCATCTTTGTTTTTCTCTTTTTTTTTGTTTTTGTTTTTGTTTTTGTCTTCTTCTCTTTTTTGTGGCTATGTGTGGTTGTTCTGTTCTGGTGTGCAGGTAATATGAACTTCAATCACATGTACTCCCCCGTGCACTACCCCTCTTGGAACAATGAGCCGAGCTATTCCGTTGAGTACCACACCCAATCGTATCCGTACTCTTCCAAGCAGTGCTGGCACCATTTTCCGGTTGAGCAATCTTATGAGTCCCACGAGTTTAACGAGAAGCTCGACCAAATTCTTGATTTCATAGAGTCCAAATCAGCTCGAGAAGAAGAGGCCGCTTACAATACCAAACTCGATCTCATCCTAGATCGATTGATGTCCCAAGCAAAACGAGAGGAGAAGACTGAGCTCAGATGTGCCCGTTTGAGCGAGCAAGTGGAGAATCTAGCAAGGCGCATCGACTCTATCGAGTCCCAGGCCGATGAGCCCAAGGTTATGGACCCCCATCCAGTACCCTTGCACTTCCATGAGCTCGGGAATGACTCTTCGGGGTACAATGCCAAGCTTGACCTTATCCTCGATTAGATGATGGCCCGAGCAAACCGAGAAGGAGAGATTGAGCTCGGATGTGCTCTACTGAGCACACAAATGGAGAGCCTCACTGCACGTCTCGACTTTATCGAGGCACAAGTCGACGAACCCCACTTCATGCTTGATACTCAAGCCCGTGTTTTGAATCAAATGTGCGAGGCCGAAGAAGAAGACGACACGCTCCCACGAGCCGAGAATGATACATCAGAGAAGGAGGGCAACTCACAAGTCCCTCCTCCTACCTCCGAGTTGGAGCATCCGTCTCCGAGGCCATTGCACTGTGTTACGAAAGAGGTAGTATTTTTCTCAACTTGCTCCATTGATGCGCCTACGATTTCCAAGGTTGGCGAGAGAGCTCGGTTGAGAAAAGCTCTGTTCCATATATTGGGGATTGCTCGTGATGACATCTATTTCATTCAGAACATAACCGCCCGAATCCACCATGCCTGCCTTCTGGCTACTGCGCCTACACTGCCACTTCTTGAAAATACTAAGGCGTAGCACGACCGTCACTTCTTTCTGGATCCCGGTTGAGTTCTTCGCAGGTTTCGTCAAGCTAATGACGTTAAACTAACGCTTCTTGGGAGGCAACCCAAGTGATTTATTGCTTTCCTAGATATTTTCATTATGCTCTTTTATTTTATCTTGGAATAATGGGAGTTTGGAGTTTTGTGTTTTTCTTGCCACGGACGAGATTGCGAGCTCGAGGTTATGAGCGAAGTGTGGCCGGTAACTTGCACGTGGATGCTCGTTCTCCCCGAGGCGTTTTCGGTTTGCACACTCTTCTTCCCTTTTTATTTTTAGTTTGTTTTCTCCTTTTGTCCTTTCTTTAGAGTCTTGTGTTACTGGGGTAGTTTGTGGTACTGGTTCATGATATAAAATTGTTGGGTCCTTTATTTGACTTCATGTTTTGTGTTGAAGCAATGAGGTCATTGCCTCATTCTAAGTGTGGGGGAGTTTATTTAGATTTTGCATGCTTATGTGGTGGACCGGTCTAGTTCTAGGATTTTGTTTTGTTGAGCATGTGGTATTGGTGAATTATAAGTTGTGTTGATGAATGTTTGATGAAATTGGGAAGTTGTGATAACGAACGGGTTGATCATTGCCTCGTTTGTGACGCCCCGTTCGTTTATGAATAATTTTGGATTATTGTTATTATTATTATTTTTATCATTAATTGTGGCTACTATTATTATTGGTAATTAATTGTCTAAAATGCCTAAATGATTTTATGTGCCTAATTGTATTTATTATATAAATATATAAATTGTGGTATTTTAATTTAATTATTAAATACCATTTTAAATATTTTAATTATTATTATTGTAATATTTATTTCGTCGAACCGAGCTCATTCAAACCGCGAACCCCGCGCACCCACGCGTGAGCCGCGCCCGAGCCACGTCCGCGCCCTAACCATCCGCCCCATTTCTCCTCTCCTTCCTTTTTGTGTGTTGTGGTTTATTTTGGCAAGTCTTGAGGTTAAGCCAAAATACCTAGCTATATATATGGGAGATGATCATTCTCCCCTTCTTCATTTTTCTTTAGCCGCCGACCCCCCCCCATCTCTCTCCCTCTCTCCCGATCTCTCTCTCGCTCTCAGCCCCTCCCTCGGCCTCCCGTCCGTCGCGCCAGGGCCACGCGAGCTCTCCCTCCGGCCGTCGCAAGTACCCAGCAGGTGGCCCGTCTCGCTCGCAAGTCCCAGGCCTCCGTTCGTGCACTCCCGACGCCCAGCAGACGCGCTCGAGACGCCCCGGCAGCCGCGCAAGTCGCCAGCGCACCCGCAGGCCCGATACCCGCACGCCCGTGTCCTCCCTCGGCCCCGTCCGAACCTCCTCTCGTGTGATTTATCCCGAGAACGGTACAAGGCTGATACTTTTCATTATTTTCGTATTTATATGCCTTATGATCGTGCCTTGTTAATAGATCTTATGTAAATATTTGATATATGATCGATTTTGCTCGTGTGTTAATTGTTCGTGTCATTTGATTTTGATCTGATGTTAAATCATGATAATTGCTGTGGATCTATGGAACACTTGAAGTCTTTGGCCTTGTGATGAAGGCCTTAGACGAAATTATTGATGGATTTATTTGTTTTGCATTTTTGAATCGCATAGTGTTGCTGAACCTTTGAAAAATCATTTAAATTTTTATACCCGTCCGATTGCTGTGAAATTTGAACTGTATAACTCTCTGGTGATGTTATATGTCGTGTAAAAATTTCAAGTTAATCTAAGACCTATAGCTATGTTAATTGCCAATTTAAAGATCTGACCAGAAACTTAGAAAAATCATTAAAAATCGAGTACTTGATATTGTTCTGTGAATTTTGGTGAGAGTCATTGATTTGCTGAAATGTATGTTGTGTCCAAATTTCATTGAAAAATTCAAAGGATTGCCCGGTGAACTAGAAAGTTCAGATTTTAATCGTCTTTTTGTAAAAATCAGTTGAT
>CACSLK010027831.1:1985480-2008313 GCA_902706635.1 Striga hermonthica | reverse complement strand
GCCGTGGACTGAGTCAGCCGCTGGCCGACCGGTCCGAGCAGACCGGCGGTCCGGCCAGACCGGTTCAGACCGGTTAAAACCGATCTGACCCAAATAATATTATTTTAATCCCGGATCGCATTTTAAGTGCCATTTCAGTTAAATTTCCGGGATTATTTCAGTTTAGTTCAGTGAGTTCATGTCCGATCAGTTCATGTCAGTTCAGCTCCGGTTATTCTGGTTAAGTCTAAATATCATGTCAGGTTCAGTAGAGCATCTTAACAAAAATTAATCAGTTAAGTTAACAGTCTGAGCATAGTCATTAGTAATTGTTTATATTATTTTCAGTTTGATCAGGCATCAGCACTACCGTTCAGTTTCAGCAGATCAGGTGGGGACTTAGACTAAGTACTACATTGATTATAATTGCGGTACCATGTTTGAGGTATGTATTTCATGTTAGTATCCGCTCGGAATGGTCGCCGGTCCATTCTGGGTTCTAGTGGCCCTAGTCTGCCCACTAGAGTGTGCACATGGTGTCCGGCATTAGTTTTTGCCAGCAGATGAGGTAACGGTCAGGGTCACGTTGCGTGACGATATCAGATTCATGTTCATGTTATTACCAGTTTCATGTTGAGGTTATGTATATGTCGATATCATGATGTTGTTATTATTTTCAATGTTTACATTAGTATGAGTTTCCACGGAGCACAGTGCCATAGTGCTCATTTCCCACTTTTATCATGTTTTTCAGGTCAGGATGTCGGGCAGGGAGCGTGAGATGACGAAGGCTTCAGGACTTTTATATTTTGACTGTGTATATATTATGACGATTTACGTTTCCGCTGATAATGGTTTTTAACGAACTTATATTTTGACCAGACTTTTGGAAAACTTTATGCTTTTAGTAACAGTATGATTTTATTAAAAATTAAGATAATGGTTTTCCAATATAAGTCACGTTTTTAACGGTAGCACCCCAAATCAGTTTTCGCAAAGTAAAAGATTTTATTTTTAAATAACTTTGCGAAATTTTCGCACTCTGATTTTACGATAAGGCGGGGTGTTACAATTGGTATCAGAGCACGTTTCTGCGTCTCTGACAAGTTTCTCAATCAGTAATTTTTCAAAAAAACCTAAACCGTCATGCTCACGCCCCGCCGACGACAGGTAAGTGCTGATTTATGTTTTTAGTTATAAACATATTACTTTGTCTATGCTCAGAATTATGGATCAGGACCTTAGTTAAGATGCTCGAATCAGGATCGGACTTTAGAATTCAGGACTTTCAGATATGACTCTAGAATTCAGGGCATTCAGATATGACTCTAGAAATTGGTATCATCCGATATGACTCTAGAGTTCCTCAGGATTCATGTCAGTAATTATCGGCCATTTTTGGCAACTCGTCAAGAGATCTGTGTGTCTTAGTAATCAGTCAGAAGGTTATCACGTATTCAATAATGTTAAACTTTTTCAATGTTCAGATGCCGCCACGTAGGGAACCCGATCATCCAGCTCCTACTCAGGCTACTATAGTCGCACAGTTCCGCGACTATCACGCTGAAAAGTTCTCAGGGCAGGGAGATCCCCGCATTGTAGATGAATGGATTCAGGGCTTGGAGTTTATCTTTGAGGTCATGGACTGTCCCGATAGATATCGCGTAATCTGCGCTCAGCTTCAGCTCACTGGTGATGCTAGGCTCTGGTGGAATGCCTACTGGAGCATGCATCCCGGTGAGAAAGTAGGATGTACGTGGGATATGCTCAAGGAGCTAGTCCGCGAAAAGTACTACCCCTCTTATTATCGGGCAGAAATGGAGCGTCAGTTCTTAGCGCTCCAGCAGGGCACTCGTACGGTTGATGAGTACGAGCGAGAGTTTACGAGACTTGCAGCTTTCGTTCCGGACCTGGTTCGCACGGAGACTCAGAGAGCACAGCGGTTCATCGACGGGCTTTACCCAGCAGTCCGTCACAATATTGTAGGCCATGGGACACAGACATATGCTCGTGCAGTTTCTATCGCCCAGGAGGTGGACGCTAGCATCAGGAGGAGGGCCGTCCGTGATCATACCCAGCCATCTACCCCAGTTCAGCCATTCGCAGCTCCACCAGCCCTACAGCTGCTCAGCCGGCAAAGGAGAAGAAGAGTAAGGGGAAGGGCGCACAGACTGACCGAAGGACCCGACAGAGACAGCAGCCGGTTTCACCGTGCCCAACTTGCGGACGACTTTATCAGGGAGAGTGCCACATGGGTCAGGACATTTGCTACTACTTCCACGAGCCTAGACATTTTGCGAGTCGCTGTCCGAAGAGACTTCAGCAGCAGCCCCAGCAGCCTCAGCAGCCGCCACAGCAACAGCAGCCATGTCATCAGGCGCAGAGGCAGCCTCAGCAGCAGCAGCAGAGGGGCAGACAGCAGGCCCGGGTTTACGCGGTTGATCAGGCAGAGGCAGCACAGCAGCCAGGTACTATGTCAGGGATGGTTGTGCTTTATGATATTCCTGTTTTCGCTTTGTTCGATACTGGAGCAACACATTCAATCATTTCACGACGATGTCTTGATGCCATCGGAGTTCATGCCGTTACCGCTGTCGATCCTCTCGAGGTGAGTTTAGCCTCGGGACGAAAGATAGTGACCTCAGCTAAAGCCTCAGATCTTAGCCTTTCCATCGGTGGTCGTTTATTGTCTACCGACGCGTTTGTTCTCGAGATGAGGGACTTCGACCTTATTCTCGGAATGGATTGGCTATCCTTCTATCATGCAGACATTAGATGTCATGACCGGGAGATCACTCTCTATCTTCTGGGAGACGAGTCGATCACTTTCTTTGGCTCCAGGAATCGTTCACTGCCTCATGTTGTTCCGATGGCGAAAGCCACTAAGTTACTGCGACGAGGCAACTGCCAGTGTTATCTGGTGAGCCTTGTCGACGATT
This sequence comes from Striga hermonthica, assembly GCA_902706635.1. NCBI lineage: Eukaryota > Viridiplantae > Streptophyta > Magnoliopsida > Lamiales > Orobanchaceae > Striga > Striga hermonthica. The sequence goes on along the minus strand of CACSLK010027831.1, from coordinate 2,005,395 downwards.
CTCAGAAAGCACGCTCACCTCATGATGTTCCAATCGTTCGTGAGTTTGTAGACGTGTTCCCAGACGAGCTTCTAGGAGGACCGCCTAATCGGCAGGTGGAGTTCTCTATCGATCTTATTCCAGGGGCCGGTCCAGTATCCAAAGCCCCGTATCGTATGGCACCTAAAGAGTTGCAGGAGCTTAAGACTCAGATTCAAGAGCTGTTACGACTCGGTTTCATTCGGCCGAGCGTGTCACCTTGGGGAGCACCCGTTCTCTTTGTTAAGAAGAAGGACGGATCCATGCGCATGTGTATCGACTACCGGGATCTTAACCGGTTGACGATCAAGAATAAGTATCCGTTTCCCAGGATCGACGATTTATTTGATCAGTTGAGGGGAGCCTGTGTGTTCTCGAAGATTGATTTACGATCAGGCTACCACCAGCTGAAGATTAAGGAGTCAGATATCGCTAAGACGGCTTTCAGGACTCGTTACGGCCATTACGAGTTCGTCGTCATGTCATTCGGTCTCAGCAATGCGCCAGCAGTTTTCATGGACCACATGAACCATATTTTCCATCCCTACCTCGATCAGTTCGTTATTGTCTTTATTGACGATATTCTTATCTACTCGAAGAGCCAGAAGGAGCACGAGGAGCATCTGAGGGTGGTTCTCGAAACCCTCAGACGAGAAAAGTTGTTTGCAAAATTCTCCAAATGCGCGTTCTGGCTCCAGCGAGTATCCTTTCTGGGTCATGTGATTACTCAGGCAGGTATCGAGGTGGATCCTTCCAAGGTCTCAGCCGTTCAACTGGTCGACACCGAGGAGTCCGTCCGAGGTTCGCAGTTTTCTCGGTCTAGCTGGCTACTATCGCAGGTTTATCGAGGGTTTTTCCAAGATCGCCCTCCCTCTATCCCAGCTGACGAGGAAGTCTGTGAAGTTCGAGTGGAATGAACGTTGTGAGGCGAGCTTTCAGGAGCTCAAGAGGAGGTTAACTTAGCACCGGTGTTGACTATTCTCGATCCTTCTTAGAGTTTCACTATCTTCAGCGATGCTTCGAGACAGGGCTTGGGATGTGTCCTTATGCGGGATGGCCAGGTCGTTGCGTATGCTTCACGTCAGCTTAAGCCACATGAGCAGAACTATCAGACGCACGACTTGGAGTTTGTCGCCGTTGTTCATGCTCTCAAGATCTGGCGACATTATCTCTACGGCGGACGTTGCGAGATTTTCACAGATCATAAGAGTCTGCAGTACATCTTCACGCAGAAGGAGCTTAACATGAGACAGCGTCGTTGGCTCGAACTTGTCAAGGATTACGATTGTTCTATTCAGTATCATCCGGGAAAGGCGAACGTCGTTGCGGATGCCCTAAGCCGAAAGGTGAGGGGTGACTTGACATACGTCATTACTCAGCAGAGTCCGTTGATTCAGGAGTTTGCCCGGATGCAGCTTCAGGCGATCGATGCGCTTCCCATAGCCGTTTTGGGGAGTACCAGTGCCAGTGTCAGTGCTATGCAGCTTCAGCCGACGCGGAGAGAGAGAATCTGGCGAGAACAGGCTTCTGACGAGTTTGTTCGTGTTATGGAGGCCAAGGTTCGCGCCGGAGGCGTCGAGGTTTTTCAGTTAGGTGTCGATGGTGCCCTAGAGTTCATAGGCAGGATCGTGGTCCCGAAGGTCGAGGCGTTGCGGAAGGAGATTTTATCAGAGGCTCAAACCGCACCCTATCTGGCCCATCCCGGGAGCACGAAGATGTATCACGACCTGAAAGGGTCGTTCTGGTGGCGAGGCATGAAGAAGGACGTCGCCGAGTTCGTCAGGAAATGTCTTACCTGTCAACAAGTCAAAGCCGAACATCAGAGTCCGATCGGCCTCCTGCAGCCACTGCCAATTCCGAGGTGGAAGTGGGAGGAAGTCACGATGGATTTTGTTACGGGATTGCCGAGGTCGTCTGAGCATCACGACGCTATCTGGGTCGTGGTCGACAGATTGACTAAGGTCGCGCATTTCCTACCCGTTTCGATGAAGATGTCTCTGGACAAGTTGGCTGAGATATATACCCGTGGGATCATTCGACTCCACGGAGTGCCAGTTACGATTGTATCAGACAGAGATCCCAGATTCGTCAGTCGATTCTGGCACAGCTTACATGAGGCGATGGGCACGAAGCTAGAGTTCAGTTCAGCCTACCATCCGGAGACAGATGGTCAGTCCGAACGGACCATTCAGATGCTTGAGGATATGCTTCGCGCTTTGGTTGTTGACAGGGGTGCTAAGTGGGAGTCACTGTTGCCGTACGCCGAGTTCGCGTATAACAACAACTATCATTCTTCTATTCATATGGCTCCTTACGAAGCACTTTATGGTCGCAGGTGTCGTTCCCCTCTTTATTGGGACGACGTTGGAGAGCGACGAGTACTCGGTCCTAAGTTGATCGAGGAGACGGCAGATCAAGTCGAGTTGATCCGGCAGAGACTTAAGATAGCTCAGAGTCGACAGAAATCTTCCGCCGATCATCATCGACGAGACATTCAGTTCGAGGTTGGCGAGCCAGCCTTTCTCAGAGTTTGTCCGATTCGCGGAGTTATACGATTCGGAAAGAGAGGGAAGCGGCACCCTCGGTTCATCGGTCCGTTCGAGGTTCTCGAGCGAGTAGGCGAGGTCGCGTATCGTTTAGCCCTACCTCCCGAGTTATCAGGCATTCATAATGTATTTCACGCATCGATGTTGCGTAAATATGTGTGCGACCCCGATCACGTCATTCCTCATACCGATATTCAGGTTCAGCCAGATCTATCGTACGAGGAGCGACCGGTAGCTGTACTAGACCGTCAGATTTGTCAGCTCCGGAAGCGAGATGTTCCCCTCGTACGTATTCAGTGGGATCGCCACGGAGCTACTTGGGAGGCAGAGTCCGATATTCGCGCTCGTTTCCCAAATTTTCAGTTTTGATGTACATATTTTCTTATCCTATGTACATAGCTCATGTATTATCAGTTATGTTTTGAATTTCCGAGGACGGAAATTTTGTAAGGAGGGAGGGTTGTAATATCCCGATTTTTTATCAGTATAACTTACGTTTTAGTTTCGATATAATAATGTTATTGTTTATTATTTTCGGAATTAATTATTTTTAGTCGAGATTACCGAAATTTATTTTCGACGTACTGTTTACGTTCGGAATAATTTTGGTAATTAAGCATTATGTTTAATTAAATAATTAAACATAAGAAAGGGATTAATTAGCAATTAATCATCAAATTAGGGCTAAAAAGCCGTACGGAATTTTGTATGGTGTTTAGCCAAATTCATAAGTCATTTTTCCTATGCATGAAGGAAGCATATTTTCCTTTTCATTAAGTAAGATCACGTGGCACTTTGGGTAGGTTTTGGAAGGGATTAGTCATCCCTAAGGGTCCTAATTTAACTCCAAATGTCAAGACTAAATTAAGCCACAAAGCTCCTTCATCATTCATATCTTACGGCCCTCTCTATATATAGCATAAGAGATTGGAATTTTTCCCACCTTACATTAAATACTATCAGCAATATTATACATATTGGAGTGAGAGTTAGTAAGGGAGTTGTGTTAAGGAGTATACTCGCGCAGCAGTTAGCTTCCGAGCACCGCACGGTCGTACCTTACCGCGTACGGAGCCACGAAATCAGGCCCTATCTTTCGTTTCAGCCGAACGTTTGGAGAGGTACCCTCATCTTCAACTCTCTTTCATGTTATAAGTTAAGTTAGGATTAATTGTTCAGCTCATGTCTCATAAATCCATGAGTATGTCAAATTAAGTTCGGTTAGGCCATTTTAGGTCAAGACGAGTTACTTCCATTTTATTCCAGCAAGTCCCGAGTGTTTATTGTTTCTTCAGTCATTATTAAGTGTATCATGTTCAGTCCAGTGGGAATTGGTGAGTAAAATAGAAGTTCGGTCGAGAATTTGGCTTAAAGCCAAGGACCGCATGTGGTGTGCGTGTCACGGTCGTATCATGTTATCTTTTGTTAGAAACAAGTTTGTTCGTACAACTCATGTTCCCAACAGCTTTAAAATATTATATTATGGTCAGTCATATAAGGTTGGTCGTGAGGTTGTCACGTTTAGTCGAAGAGTTGGTCATAAGCCGTAAGCCTCGTGCATAGCGAGTGCATCCTCGGCCGTATGTTGGATCATTGAACAAGTTCAGCATTTTCATGTAAATTCAATATGTTGGTCTTATTAAGTCAGGTGATGTTGTTTTATGTTAAGGTTGTCGGAAAATAATGTCGGACGGACGACAAGGGTCGGCCGTAGGCCGCGCTGTCTGCACGTAGCGGCAGCCACGCCCAGCAGTCACCCGGCACCGCAGCCAGTGTGCGGGTGGTATGGGTTATGCGCGGCAGGTACTGCGTGTGATCAGTACCCGCTGCGAGTAGCCGTTGGCAGTGCGTCTGTGCACGCCAACGCCCAGCCCAGCGCGCCAGCATGCGGTAACGCACGCCAGCGCGCAGCGTCGCTTGATGATGGCTTCGGCAGTAGCCTGCTCGAGTAGCCAGTGTTGCGGGAAGGCACAGCGCACGCCCGCAGCGTTCAGTTGCATGTCGGCATGCACGTCCGTGGCCAGCGCCGCACCGTAAGCCGTGCAGCAGCCACGCCACGCCCAGTGCATGCCCAACCGAGGTCAGGTGCACGCAGCACCCTCGGCCATGGCCATGGCAGGCAGGCCGCAACGGCCGTGCCCGCACCAATTCTGCCCGCAGCCGCGGCCGCAGCCTTGGCAGGCCGTAGACTGAGTTAGCCGCCGGCCGACCGGTCCGAGCAGACCGGCGGTCCGGCCAGACCGGTTCAGACCAGTTAAAACCGATCTGACCCAAATAATATTATTTTAATCCTGGATCACATTTTAAGTGCCATTTTAGTTAAATTTCCGGGATTATTTCAGTTCAGTTCAGTAAGTTCATGTCCGATCAGTTCATGTCAGTTCAGCTCCGGTTATTCCGGTTAAGTCTAAATATCATGTCAGGTTCAGTAGAGCATCTTAACAAAAATTAATCAGTTAAGTTAACAGTCTGAGCATAGTCATTAGTAATTGTTTATATTATTTTCAGTTTGATCAGGCATCAGCACTACCGTTCAGTTTCAGCAGATCAGGTGGGGACTCAGTCTAAGTACTACATTGATTATAATTACGGTACCATGTTTTAGGTATGTATTTCATGTTAGTATCCGCTCGAAATGGTCGCCGGTCCATTCTGGGTTCTAGTGGCCCTAGTCTGCCCACTAGAGTGTGCACATGGTGTCCGGCATTAGTTTTTGCCGGCAGATGAGGTAACGGTCAGGGTCACGTTGCGTGACGATATCAGATTCATGTTCATGTTATTACCAGTTTCATGTTGAGGTTATGTATATGCCGATATCATGATGTTGTTATTATTTTCAATGTTTACATTAGTATGAGTTTCCACAGAGCACAGTGTCATAGTGCTCATTTCCCACTTTTATCATGTTTTTCAGGTCAGGATGTCGGGCAGGGAGCGTGAGATGACGAAGGCTTCAGGACTTTTATATTTTGACTGTGTATATATTATGACGATTTACGTTTCCGCTGATGATGGTTTTTGACGAACTTATATTTTGACCAGGCTTTTGGAAAACTTTATGCTTTTAGTAACAGTATGATTTTATTAAAAATTAAGATAATAGTTTTCCAATCTAAGTCACGTTTTTAACGGTAGCACCCCAAATCAGTTTTCGCAAAGTAAAAGATTTTATTTTTAAATAACTTTGCGAAATTTTCGCACTCTGATTTTACGATAAGGCGGGGTGTTACAGTCACCCCTGGTTCTCGGCCCAATTATAGCTCCAAAAGATGCGCATGACCAAGCTGTTATTGGGTCGAGCCCACACATTACCAGATTATGTCATCGATTCGACCAATACACCTGGCCGAGCTGTTATTAAACCAAACCCATACGTGACTGAATTATTTCATCTGCTCGGCCATACCACTAATACCAGATCGACCCATAAGCATCTGTCCAGCTCATAAACCGGAGTCGATTAGTGTCAGTCTACTTAAATGTTCTCCTGTGCTATATCACCACCTATGTTGGCCAGCGAAGCCGAATGAAAAAACGGAGTGAAAATGTCAATCTGGAGTAAGCCATTTGTCGTCGCTCTAATAATCGCTTCATATTTTAGAATACACGTAGGGATAGAGAAAAAGCTCCTTTTTACTTTGCAGGGAATGAAGAATAATTTGGGCGTGATAGTATAAAATAAATTTGGGCCTACTAATGAATGTGTGGGCCTATGTTATTATTTGGAGAGTGTAAAGATAAGGGCCCAAAAATGTTTTAACTGATAGAATAGATAAAATGTCATAATATATAGAATAGATAGGATTAGGTCGCTAGCACCGACTGGTAAGCGATCAAGAATCGAGGAGCTCGGCAAGGACCCGAGCTAAAGAGAAGTCGATCTCTCCAAACGATAATACTCTTAGGCCTCCACTCGGCACGGACCTAAGATTTTCATTTTTATGTGTTTCAGCAGTAATCATACTCTCAATTTCACTTTAAATACACACGTCTACATGTGTATACATATACATAAATAAAATATATATATACTTACGTATATAATAATCATAATAAATAAATATATGTATGTATATATATACATAAACATGAATAAAAATGCGTACCGAATATCACTCGTAAAAGTCAAGCCGAGATGGGAAGATTGGTAGAAGCCGGTCTGCTGCAAGCCTTAGGGATAGGCATGACCGCTCCTCTAACACTTCTCAGTCTCGAAAGGTGACAAGGCCTTCGAGCCCATCGACCGCAAGAGTCGCTAAACTACAAGCCATTGAGCCACGAGACCGACGTCTCTATTTAGCACGCCATGGAGCCTAGCTCCGGTGAGGCCGACGTCACTATTAAGCCCGTCGTGGAGGTAGAGCCCAGCTTCGGCCAGGCCGATGTCACAATTTCATCCGCCATAGAACCCAGCTCCGGCCAGGCTGACGTCACTATTTAGCCCACTGTGGAGCCCAGCTCCAGCCAGGCCGACGTCACTCTTTCGCCCCCTGTGGAGCCCAGCTCCGGCCAGGCCGACGTTGCTATTTAGCCCGTAGTGGAGCCCAGTGTTTGTCCCATTTTTGTGTCTTTATTTTGGGTTTATTTTCTCTTTATTTTTCCCCACTTATAGGATTTTCGTAGTTTATTTGGTCCAATTCTGTGGTTTTCCGTTTTTCTCTTTAGTTTCATTTTGTGCGTCTTTTTTTGTTGTGTTTTGCTTCGTGTTTTCTCCGTGTTTATGTTTTCAGGAGGTAGGTTGTGTCGGCCGAGGATGAGACTGCTAGAGCTGAGACCGAGAAATCAAGAATACCCATAGTCGTGCCCAGAACACTGAAGAAAGGACCAGAAAAACGGACTGAAGAGCTGCCCAGCATTTCTCGCGACTCGCGAGTCAAAGTCGCGACTCGCGAGATGGTCGCGACTCGTTAGAAGTTCACGACTCGCGAGTTCAACAGAGTCGAATTCAAGATTCTCGAGAGATGAGTCGCGACTCGCGAGACTCGGCGCGACTCGCGAGATGATGTCGCGACTCGCGAGACTCGGCGCAATTTACCCCAGATTTTAAATATTTTCGAAGACGCGCGACTCGCGACTCGGTAAAAGTGGAAGTCGCGACTCGCGACTTGATCGACGCGAATTTTGAGGTGCGGTTTTTAACATCAGAATTTTGACCTACACATTATTATTCAATTTCCAAACTTCGTTTTTACATTTTTTTTTTTTCTGGAGAAACTCATTCCATTTCATACTTTTGCTCTTTGGATTTGTTTTTGGAGATTAAAACTCTGTTTTCTGGCTTGGATTTGGATCGTTCATTGAATTAGACATTGGGATTCTAGTTATTAATCGTAAGTTCTTCTTTTCAATTGTGTGATTGATGATGATGACTTGAGTTTCTATGAATTTTGATGTTGAATTCGATATGAGTAGCTAAATCCATACGCTAGGGGATGATTGATTAGGTTCGATTATAATTGCTTGTTCTAGTTGTTCACATCTATTCAAGTTGTGCTTATTCTAGGGTTAGTAGACTGATCACCTTTCTAACCTAATTAATCAACGTGTAGAACCGAGAGGGGAAACGTTGGTCGATTTAGGCTTGTTTAGAGTAGACTTGTTCGTAATAGTATTGTCTATGAGTTGTTGGAATTGATAGTTGATCGTGTACGTTCACTCTCTTGTAACGAAGAGTTATTGAGAGTGAGCCTCTGGACGAGAAACGATTCAATTCCTTTAACCGAGCAATTGATTGCCGGTAGTTGTGTTAGAACCGAAAGCAATTATCCCCGATTCCCTAGCTCTTCAATCATTTGAGTTAATTCGCTTGCTATTTAAATTGCTTTTCATTTATTTTAAAGTCATTAGTTATTATCGAAACCAAAACTATTGAAATAGAGTGTTTAGGATTTTTTCTTTCTCGTGATCGAATAATCGTACAATTGAATCCGGCTAACCTTCCTTGCGATACGACCCGGGGAACCAATCTTTCGATTCTACTCTGGTAAAAATACTCACAACAAAATTGGCGCCGTTGCCGGGGATGTTTAGGACTTCCATTGTGCGCCTATTCATTTTTTTTTTTTTGTTTTTTTTTTTTGTTTCTCTTCGTTTTATTTTGCTAGTTTATTAGTTCTTGATTTTTGGTTCTTTGTTTTTCTTTAGATTTTCTTCTTTGTTTATCTGGTGCTCGTAACGGTTTCTTGTCTTCGTGTATGCGTACCAGGAGTGGATGCAAACTGCTATCTCCGATCACCAAATCTGTCAACGAAAGCCTGAGGGAGCTGCTGGAGGAGCTTACTCTGGAATCGCACGGGGAAGACGAGCATTCTCCGGAATCATCCGAAGGCAGCAATTTCGATATGGGAGAACGACAACAACAAGCTCACCGTAACACCCTCCGAACCTTAGCCCAGCCAGTTATCGGCCCAGTCACTTCATGCATTCGTTTGCCGGATGTTGCACGAAACTACGAGCTCAAAATGATTCACTAGAACCAGCTGTCGGCATTCCACGGGCTCCCCTGCGAGGACCCGCTCAACTTCATCCGGGAATTTTACAACGTCCTCAACACTTTCCCTCTTAGTGGGCTTAATGACGAGCAGTTGAAGATGCGGTGCTTTTCTGAGACACTGAAGGACCGGGCCAAGGCCTGGTTCATGACGCTTGCACCTGGCTCTCTCACCACTTGGACCGAGGTGTACTCAAAGTTTATTGGGAGGTACTACTCTCATCAAAAGACCCAGGAGCTTCGGTCACAGATCGTCTCGTTTGCTCTATTACCGAATGAGTCTCTTCATGAGGCTTGGGAGCGGTTCAAGGATCTCCAGCGGCAGTGCCCCCATCACAACCTCTCTCCGGGGCTACTCATGAACTGCTTCTATTATTCCCTCCACCAGAACTTGCAGTATATGGTCGACAATGCGGCAGGCGGCGATATCGGAGCAAGGACAGCAGAGGAGATGTTTGAGATTTTTGAGACGATGAGTACGAACTCGTCGCAGAAGAGCACTCGAGGCAAGAGAGCGGTAGTGAATGAGGTCGGAGCAGGCCATGACTTGGTGGCCCAACAGCTAGCTGAACTTACTGAGCAGATGAGATTGCTTAACGCACGAGAATCTCAGCCAGTCAACACATTAGTCGTTGACACATGTGGGGCATGTGGAGTCCCAGGGCATAGGTCCGAAGTATGCCCCTCATCTTTCGAGCAAGACTCCAATGAGCAGTATGCGGATGCCAGTGCTTTGCAAGAATACCAGAATCGGCCAGGCAATGACCCATATTCAAACACGTACAATCCCGGATGGTGGAACCACCCACACTTCTCGTGGTCAAACAACTCGAACACCCTTCAGCCACCCCGTCCGAACTTCATGCAGCAACAGCCTCGACCCAACTTTGTGTCCTGACCGAACTACCAACCGCAGCAGCCACAACAGCAGCAGAGGGGACCGGAAGCAGGGTCGAGTTCAACCCTCCAAGATGACATTGCCAAAATCCTTCAATTTATGGATAGCAGTGAGCAGCGGAGTGTCAATCAGGAGGCCTCCATCAAGCGTATTGAGACGCAGTTAGGCCAACTGACCACACGGGTCGGAGTCCTCGAAACTGAAATGAACAAGGGGAAGTTGCCTAGTCAACCGGAGCATGTGAACTCAGTGACCGTCATTATGCCCGACTTGGAGGAGAAGATAGTAGACGAGAAGGAACAAGAAGCAGAAAAAGATCCGAGGAAGTTAGAACAAACAGAAAAGACCCCAGCGACACCGCCTTCCGAGCCAACTTTGCATAAGTCCCCAAATCCATACAGGCCAAGGTTTCGTTACCCATGCCGACTCTTAGAAGAGAAGGACAATCAGCTGATGCGGGACCTTTACGAGATGTTGAAAAAGGTATATGGCAATTTACCACCTTCTGATGTGCTCAAGATGATACCGGCTTACGCGAGACATTTCAAAGAATCGACAAAAAGTAAGAAGCGGTTAGAGAGTGTCGATGAGGTGGTGGTATGCGAGGCGGCGAGTATCTTACATAGAGACTTGCCAAAGAAAGAGAGAGATCCTAGGGGCTTCGTGATCAATATAGCTTTTGGGAAAGAGAATGAGACCTCGGGGATGCTCGATCTTGAAACAGGAATCAACCTAATGCCGCTCGCAGTCTATCGGCAGCTTGTGCTTGGTGATTTGAAGCCTACTCGGATGCGCCTACAGTTAGTCGACCGCTCAATACGTCAACCCGAGGGCATTGTGGAAGATGTGTTGGTTCGAGTGGGGATGTTGATAGTCCCTGTGGACTTTGTTGTGCTAGATATGGGGGATGTGTTAGAAGATGGGAGGCAATACACCATCCTTCTCGGGCGGCCCTTTATGGCGACCACCAGCACGGTTATTGATATGAAGAAAGGGATCGCGAGCATGACCGTGTTGGGGGAGTTCATCTTCATTTCTGACTGAGGGACTCAGCCTGAGCCGCAGGTGACGATTGAGGAAGAGGGTGCACCCCTTGGAAAGATGGACCAACTTACTGAGGAAGCGTGTAAGTGAGGATTCACGTAGAGGCCACTGCAGGGCCATGTCCATAACAACCGCCACATTGCCACCCCTCAGCTAGTTTCGATGGAGCTGCCCCGGTCCCTCTGGGGCGAAAGATATGATGTGTCAGACGCCCATTGTTGTTCGGGGCCTGACTATCTCGACCCTCTGCCTCCACCACCGAACTCACAGTGACTAGTCTAGTCACTGTGCTCTGTACGATTGTATCTCTCCCTTTTTTGTTTTTTTTTTTTTTTAATTTTGTGCTATTTCTTTGCTTTTCTATTGGGTAATTACCAGGTAATTAGGTTTTCATTTTGTTTTTCATTTTATTCCAGTTATATATTTACTTAAAAAAAATACATGTCGCGACTCGCGAGATATGTCGCGAGTCGCGAGTATCTCGTCCAGATATTGCATAGTTCTATGTTACTCTCGCGCCTCGTGAGTAAATGTCGCGACTCGCGAGATTGTCGCGACTCGTGATTAACCCCATGCATTTTTATATTGGTCTCAGCTCGATTCGCGAGTCACGAGGTTTATCGCGACTCGCGACCTGGTTCGCGACATCATGTCGCGACTCGCGACTTAAAAGTCACGAGTTACCTGCTTCTTCATTAAATCTGACATTTTTTGTTTTTGTTATTTACTTCGCAGGCCAACAAATCTCTCTCTCGCGACAAGCGAAAAGAACACAGGAAAAAAAAATCGCGACCGAACCCTCTCGCTCCACCACCGGCCATCATCTCCGACCACCAGTGAATTTCACCTCCAGCGACTGCGCTCTTTCCGTCCTCTTCATTCTCCACAGCCCGATTCTCTCCCTCTCAATCGCGTTCACGCAGGACCCGCGACCTCAAACCCTAGGTCCGACTCATGGGCCACAACCCGTCGCCGGCGTCTTTTCTGACTAGTGGGCCGAGCATCTCCAACGTACAGCACTCCTTCCCTCGACTCTCAATCTATTCCGGCATCTGCTAGCAAATTCCTTCAGATTTAGGCTCGACGCAGAGGTTTGAATTGTCGGGTATTTGGCTCTTTCCGATTGTGCTTGACGATATTCTGGTTATTTGAGGTTTGTGGCTGATTCTTTGACGTGACTATCTAAAAATTCGGGTTCCACCATTGTTGGTTTCACTCAAGCTCTCTGCTTCAAGTTTTCGAACTGCAACTGTTCGGTAAATTGCCCAAATTAGCTTCATATTCCAAATGGTTACCAAACGCAACAAACGGAAGACCACGCAAGGCGATTTGTCTTCCCAAGCCGAGACGGTCGATCTACGGGCACAGTACAATGCCCCCTCACCATCCTCGACGAACGAGAGGGGGAAATCTACTCCCGGCTCGTGAAGAAAGAGGTCCTGAAGTCCAAGACATTCAATTTCGCGTTGCTTACGGACCTCGGCATCTTGGAGACGGTCGAGCATTACTTAGAGGCGCTACATATGAGGAGATATGCCGACGTCTTCCACCCGACCTACCGGAACCTCACGCTCGAGTTCTTTAGTACACTTGAGTTCCGACGAGAAGCTGATGGATCCGACACTATGACTTGTCATTTGCTTGGGACCCAGAGAGTCATAGGCGACGCCACCATTGAACGTGTTTTGGGACTTCTGGGTGGCGGCTACTCGGTGGTATCCGGCATGGTCCCCGCTCAGTTTTGGACCGAGCTCTCTCCCGACACTGTGTGTGATTCTCAGGGCATGCCCAACAGCCTCATCGAGCACGGTGCGATCACCGTTATCCATAAGTTTTTGTGCTATGGCCTCTTCGGGAAGAAAGAGGCTAATAAGGTCACACAGATCGACCTTTCCGTGCTCTGGGCCATGTTTGGGCGTACGAATCTGGATATGCATGAGGTCCTCAAGAACGAGTTCTGGGCAGTGCTCCGGAATAAGCGCGCGACTGCATGTTTCGAACAAGTGGTGACAACTTTCTCTTTACATCTCGGTATCGATCCGGCGGCGTCCGGCAGTCCACCAATTCCGATGCGGCGCATTGACACGTTTGAGCTGCGGAACCTGATCTTTGACGGCCGTACATTGCCTATGACCAGCGTAGAGCCTACTCCTTGTACATGAGGAAGTTGGATGCTGCCGTTTCCACTGGCCAGCCCGGATCTTCTCACCCTCAGCAGGAGACCGATGATGCCCATGAGGCGGAGGGGATGGAGCATGATCAGACTGTTCTCAACGATAGTCGTCTCCTCCCGCCTCCTTTTTGGTTGGCAGGCCGCTCCTGAGCCTGTTCAGAGCCCGATCGCCGAGCGCCCCGAGCCACACATCATCATCAGCAACGTTCAACTACGTCGTCTGCACTGCCCGCCTGGTGGTCCCAGCCTCCTCCGTGGTGGGCGGAGTTCAAGGAGCATTACGACAGAGACATACGGGGTTTCGACGCGCGCTTTCAGGCTCTTGAGGCCCGGTGGGATGCTCAGTTTGGTTCCGGCACCGGCCAGCCCTATCCTCCTCCTCCTCCTCCTAGTCCAGGACCACAGTGACTTGTCACTGTGTTGGTCAGCTTTTCCTTTCTTTTCTCTTTTTATGTTTATTTTATTTTTATATTTTCTCTTCTTTGTCGAGTCAGTTGATTATGTAGTACAACTTCCCTTAGCTGCGAGTCGACAATGGGGACATTGTCTGCTTTTAAGTGTGGGGGAGTTTTTGCATGTTTGATGTGGCTATGTGGTTGACTAGGTCTAGTTTTTATTTTTACGTCGTTTTATTTCTTTCTTTTGCGTGGTGGACTAGTCTAGCTTTAGGTTTCTGTGTTTTTCTGAGTTTGGATTATGGTGTATTGTAAGACTGGTTGATAACTGTTGGTTGAATTGAGAATTGTGATGATGTGATCGAGTAACGTACTTTGATTAATTGGCTTGGTTGTTTTGAGGAACATATTTACCTTGTGAGATTTGAGCCTATTTTATTTCTTGTGTGATATTGGTCGGAATCTTGTCTAGTAGAATTTGCCTTGAGGCTGCTTTGCAATAACTCGATTAGATTTGTGAAACGTGAATATGATTGAGGCATTCCTTGTATTATCTTTTCCTTTTTTTTTCGTGAATAACAGTCACTAGTCACCCCTTTTGAGCCTTGATTGATTTTGTTGATTAACCTCGTGATGATGATATTGAGTTGCGGGATAGTATCGGAGGTGTAAGTTGATTGCATTGTATATATGTTTATTTGTTCAAAAAAAACAAAAAAAAAAGAAAAAAAAAAGGAAAAATGGGGAAGCCAATGGATTATACTCCTAGCGCTCCATCCACTAATGTAGTGGATAAGAGCCATGAGTACGGGAAACCGGTCTATGAGACTCGGGCAGAAAACCCGAAGGCTAAACTTAGATAAGACGTCCAAATGGTTTTCGCAAAAAAAAAAAATAAAATAAAAAAAAATGCTTGGGAAGTATGTTGGATTTGGAGTCAGTGGGAGGAGCCGGTTGATGACAACTGGATGAGTTTGTTGATATGGTTGGGGGGATGAGTTGAGTTGATATATTTTGAGCCACTTAGCCTATATTTTTCCTACCCGGTCCAAAGAGCCTACGTTACAACCCTTTAAGACCTCTTGATTCACTGTTTTATGAATTTGATTGTTTTAGAGTAGAAGTTAGACGATAGGCAAATCTATGATTGACTTAACTGACGACCAATTTGAGTGCACCTTTCTTATATTTTGCGAAGAAACTGAGTGAGGCATATACATACTTGTACTCGAGAGTCCTTGTTCTTCGAAATAGCTGGGTTGATAATTGAGGTGTGTTCTTGTGATCATTGGAATTCTTCTCAGTTTGATTGATTTGTTTGAGATTGGTCTTGCTTGAACCGTTGTCTTTGCTCATTTATTTGTTTAGTTTTCTTTTCTTTTCTCTTCTTTTTGTTCGGGACGAACAAAGGTCTTAGTGTGGGGGAGTTGTTTGTCCCATTTTTGTGTCTTTATTTTGGGTTTATTTTCTCTTTATTTTTCGCCACTTATAGGATTTTCGTAGTTTATTTGGTCCAATTCTGTGGTTTTCCGTTTTTCTCTATAGTTTCGTTTTGTGAGTCTTTTTTTGTTGTGTTTTCTCCGTGTTTTCTCCGTGTTTGTGTTTTCAGGAGGTAGGTTGTGTCGGCCGAGGATGAGACTGCTAGAGCTGAGACCGGGAAATCAAAAAGACCCATAGTCGTGCCCAGAACACTGAAGAAAGGACCGGAAAAACGGACTGAAGAGCTGTCCCGCATTTCTCGCGACTCGCAAGTCAAAGTCGCGACTCGCGAGATGATCGCGACTCGTGAGAAGTTCATGACTCGCGAGTTCAACAGAGCCGAATTCAAGATTCTCGCGAGATGAGTCGCGACTCGCGAGTCTATGTCGCGATTCGCGAGATGATGTCGCGACTCGCGAGACTTGGCGCGATTTACCCCAGATTTTAAATATTTTCGAAGACGCACAACTCGCGAGATGTCACGACTCGCGACTCGGTAAAAGTGGAAGTCGCGACTCGCGACTTATGTTGCGACTCGCGACTCATGTCGCGACTCGCAACTTGATCGGCGCGAATTTTGAGGCGCGGTTTTTAACATCAAAATTTCGACCTAGACATTATTATTCAATTTTCAGACTTCGTTTGTACATTTTTTTTCTCTGGAGAAACTCATTCCTTTTCATACTTTTGCTCTTTGGATTTGTTTTTGGAGATTAAAACTCTGTTTTCGGGCTTGGATTTGGATCGTTCATTGGATTAGACATTGGGATTCTTGTTATTAATCGTAAGTTCTTCTTTTCTCAATTGTGTGATTGATGATGATGACTTGGGTTTCTATGAATTTTGATGTTGAATTCCATATGAGTAGCTAAATCCATACGCTAGGGATAGGGGATAATTTATTAGGTTCGATTATAATTGCTTGTTCTAATTGTTCATACGCTAGGTTTAGTAGACTGATCACCTTTCTAACCTAATTAATCAACGTGTAGAACTGAGAGGGGAGACGTTGGTCGATTTAGGCTTGTTTAGAGTAGACTTGTTCGTAATAGTATTGTTTATGAGTTGTTGGAATTGATAGTTGATCATGTACGTTCACTCTCTTGTTACGAAGAGTTATTGAGAGTGAGCCTCTGGACGAGAAATGATTCAAGTCCTTTAACCGAGCAATTGATTGCCGATAGTTGTGTTAGAACCGAAAGCAATTATCCCCGATTCCCTAACTCTTCAATCATTTGAGTTAATTCGCTTGCTATTTAAATTGCTTTTCATTTATTTTAAAAGTCATTAGCTATTATCGAAACCAAAACTATTGAAATAGGGTGTTTAGGATTTTCTCTTTTTCGTGATCGAATAATCGTACAATTGAATCCGGCTAACCTTCTATGTGATACGACCCGGGGAATGAATCTTTCGATTCTACTCCGGTAAAAATACTCACAACACCCAGCTCCGGCCAAGACGACATCACTATTTAGCACGCCGTGGAGCCCATCTCTGGCGAGGCCGACATCACTATTTAGCCCGCCGTGGAGCCCAGCTCCGGCCAGGCCGATGTCACTATTTCTCCCGTCGTGGAGCCCAGCTCTTGCCAGGCCAACGTCACTATTTAGCCCGCCGTGCAGCCCAGCTCTGGTGAGGCCGACGTCACTATTTCGCCCGCCGTAGAGCCCAGCTCCGGCCAGGCTGACGTCACTATTTAGCCCGCTATGGAGTCCAGTTCCATCGAGGCCGACGTCACTATTTAGCCCGCCGTGGAGCCCAGTTCTGGCGAGACCGACGTCACTATTTTGCCCATTGTGGAGTCCAATTCTGGCCTGGCCGCTATCACTATTTAGCCCGCCGTGGAGCCCATCTCCGGCGAGGCCGACGTCACTATTTCACCCACCGTGGATCCCAGCTCCGACTAGGCCGACGTCACTATTTAGCCCGCCGTGGAGCTCAGCTCCATCGAGGCCGACGTCGTTATTTCGCCCGCCGTCGAGCCCACCTCCGGCTAGGCCAAGTCACTATTGTAATTAACGTAATTATGTGTAGGTCGGGTTCAGCACGATGGCCCGGCCGGCACAAGCCGGGCTCAGCACGATAGCCCGGTCAGGCCAATAATACCACCAGGTCCGAACGCGAGACCAGTCAGGTAAGATGCCACGTAATGATGTGCTAAGAAACTGCACATGTTGGGCTCAGCAAGGTATCCCGGTCAGGCTAAAGTCACCAACGTGAAAATGTAATGATTAAGTGCCGAGCTCGATTAAGAAGCTCGGTCAAGCCATACTACCACTCGACTCGATAAGCGGATCAGGCAGGTAATGAACCATGTAATTATTAAGTGTCGAGATCATTTAAGAAGCTCGACCAAGTCATACTACCACCCGACCCCATAATTGAGCGGATCGGGCAGGTAATGAGCCGAGTAACAATTAAGTGCTGAGCTCGTTTAAGAAGCTCGGTCAGGCCAGAATACCTTCGAGTCTGACACGCGACTCTTCCAGGTAAAAGCGGCTAATTTGATAATGTAAATATAAAAAGACGGGCTCAAACGCCGCCCGGCCATTCAGGAATACCATCGAGTCCGACGAAGTGACTCGGTCAGGTAAAATGTGCCACCGTAATTACTGCACTAAAATGCACGATCCGGGCTCAACGAGCGGTCCGGTCAGGCCAAACCGTCACCGAGCCCAGCATGCGGCTCAGTCAGGCGAAAAGGTTATCATCATAATAATTAGTGCAATAAATTGCACAAGCCGGGCTCGACAAAGGTTCCTGGTTAGGCCGAAATTTCGTAAAACTAAAGGCCTACGAGTCGTAAGGTTGAAGTGCCTTAAAACTAAAGTCGAACTCAAAAACAGGTTGACAAGGCAAAATATGTAACAAGGTGATCTCATTCACCGAACATTCACCACATTCATCATGCGCTCGCGCATTCATCACATGATCGCATTATGCATACAATCTCGTAAAGAATAAAGAGCTCAAAGCTCATTCAAAGAGCTAAAAGCTCACTCACATCGAGATTTCAAATTGCATTCCAACGCAAAAAACAGATACTAAATCGCCCGACCAGGCCACTCAGACCCTATCCAATAGTAATTCAGAAAAATCGCCCATTTGGTCAAAACTGATTCAACTCGTCGAAGAAAAAAGCGTTATTATCATAGATCCGTCAGGGCAAAGCCTAAAATGATCAACAAAACATTCAAGGGTCCTAAAGCACCCTAAAATTACATGCTAACCCGTGATAAAATCACCATTTTTTGCCGAAAATTGACAAGATAAAAAGTGATATCATGAATCACGTATAAATTAGTCAACACGCGTTCTCGTCAACGTATTTGTCACTTCCCCGGTGTTACTCGTTTCGTAAATATTCTTACCTAATATAAAGGGCTTGAAGCTCAAAATATCATGAGGCGAAAACATTGTCGAATTGTAAAGAATAAATGCGACTTTAGAACAGTTCAATTCAGAACATGTCCTACTCTCGGGGGCCTCCTGTTGATACCCAATTTGGCTTTGATTAATTAAATGATAAACGAAATAATAAAATACGGCCCGATAACCGAGGAGCCGAAAATACGTAATAAATAAATATACAAGCAGGTACTCCAAGTTGATCGTCCAAAGGCCGACCAGACCCCCTAGATGACAAGTTTGTCTGTTACGGAGCCGGGCAAAATTCGAGGTGGCCGACGGGCGCAGATATCCTGAAGAAGCCGCCTCCGGAAAGACGCCGCAACTGCCGAAAAAATGAATGTCAACCGGTACTTTCATGAGTCCTAAGCGGGTCCCACAATAACCATCTCATATTAAGTAATAGTGTACTATTTTTTAATTATTGATTCCCCCCACTTGTTAAAAAAAATAAAATGAAAAAATAAAATAAAATAAAATTGTGATATTTATAAATACCTTAACAAACAAAAAAAAATTATTCATTTTGATCCTCCTCCCCCAACAAAGAAAAAGAGAGTATTTTCTTCAAAAATAAAAAAGAGAATGTTATAATATTTGCAAGCGGAATGAACCACTATGCACAAATAGTGACATTTCACTATTTTATTAAATGTAAATAGTAAATGGGGTATGAGTATGAAATGGATGTGCATTATTTATGTGCATGTGTCAGAAGGATTTGGCCTATAAAAGACACTCAAATGTAGAGAAATGATACACTACTGAAAAGAAAGAACGAAGAGAGAAAATATTAAATATAATTTCTACCCGGTTTCTATTTTGTGTACTTTATCTTTTCTGTTTTTATAACACGTTATCAGCACGAGCGCTCTACCAAATCAGAAAGGTAGGAATATAATAATAATATATATGTATATGTATTACATAAAGTTAGTATACTTTACTAATCTACATATTACCATTATTCTTGACAAGTAAGGCTTTGCCATAGTCAAGGATATGTGGTATGAAAATACTAAATATGACATTATTTACACATTACCATTATTATTGGCAAGTAAGGCTATGTCATAGTCAATAATATGTGGTAAGATGATATTATTAAATTTGCTTATGAATTACTACTAATTATGAAACATAACTTCAAGTTATAATAAATAATATTATTGCTTATACTTAACACACACAAAATGGTTTACCTAGTAATGTGGTGTGAAATTTATAACTGTTTATTTTTGTACCCACCGAAAGATTTATCGAGTAGTGTGGAGTGACATTTCTTATTTGCTTTGTTACTTATATTCATTAAATTGTTCACATAGTGACTCGGAGAATTTTTAAGGTAATATACATGATTAATTAGAATTTTATAATTATGAATGATTAACTAACAAATATTATATCATTAATTTATTTCCAACGACTATTTAACGGTTCTATTGCAACGGCTAGTTACCA
>CACSLK010027831.1:1974304-1985380 GCA_902706635.1 Striga hermonthica | reverse complement strand
CTCAAATGAAAAAAAAAAAAAAAATGTTTCATCTACTATTTATAATTACCATTATATTTTTTATTATATACGCTTTGGGAATTTTCACGATGATGTATCATACCGCTGAATTTATATTTTATGTATTAGGTCTTTGTATAATATGTTTCTTATTTGCTCTTTTGTACGTTGTGGAGAATTAATAATTATATATGTAATTTTATTGGTTATTAAATCTGAGCATTGATGTTTTATTTTATAGTTACCATGTCGAATTTGGTAAAGCTCGAGTTTGAAGCACTTGACATATCTGGGAAAAACTATATTTCATGGACATTGGATGCTGAAATTCATTTAGATGCCATGGAAAAATAATAATTTCCCCAAATGATTCATCCCTATAAGAAAAAGCAAAAGCCATGATTTTTATAAGGCATCATATGAATGAGGGATTGAAAAATGAATACTTAATTATCAAAGATCCAGCAGATCTTTGGAAAGCACTGAAAGACAGATATGATCATAAAAAAACAATTATTCTCTCCCTTGCACGTCATGAATGGATGTCGTTATGTTTCCAAGATTTTAAAACGGTAAGCGAATATAATTCAGCAATGTTTCAAATTTGCTCAGTGCTGAAATTATGTGGGGAAACGGTAACTGACTATGATATGTTGAAAAAAACATTGTCCATATTCCACGCATCCATGGTACTTTTGCAACAACAATATCGAGCAAAAGGCTTTGAAAAATATTCTGAGCTAATTTTTTGTTTGTTGATGGCTGAACAAAATAATCAGCTTTTGATGAAGAATTATGAATCTAGACCCACGAGGTCTACGGCGGTCCCTGAGGTAAATGCTGTAATATTTAAGCAGGGACCCAGAAATGAAAACAACCATAATTATGGACGTGGATATAACTCAGGTCGTGGTCGTGGTCGTGGTCGTGGACGTGGTCGTGGATATGGTCCAGATAGAAATTATGGGCGAGGCCGAAATTTTTACCCATGATACAAATCTGGCCGAGATAATTATCGTGGACATGAAAAAAACGATGCCCGAAATTATGAAAAGGGGAGAAATTTTCAGAAAAAATTTGAAAACAATAAAGGGGAAGAAAAAGTTGTGAAAAATAACGATGAAAAGACATGTTATCGATGTGGGAGAAATAACCATTGGGCTCGAAATTTTCGAGCCCCACCGCACGTGGTTGAAAGATATCAAGATTCCCAGAAAGCAAAAGAGAAGAATATTGAAACTAATTTATGGTGGGGAATCTTTCGGAAATGATACAATACGTGAAGATGATAATTATAATTTCGATGACATGCTAAGAATGGATTTTGATGATGCAGTGTTTGGGGAACAACTGCAAATAATGAAGAATAAATGATCATCATGTTTGTTTTATGTATTGAGTGTGATTGTAATACTGTTTGGAACATTGTTATATGTATTTCGAAATTGAATAATAATATTTTTTATTTTTCTTGTTTTAGACCATTGAACAATCACGAATCCAAAATGGAGATATATGTCTTGCAGATTGTGCCACTGCCCACACTATACTTAAAGACAGAAACTATTTTGTTCAATTAGAAGTAAATAAAACGAAAGTGCACACAATATCAGGAAGTGCAAAAATAATTGATGGGTTTGGAAAGACCATATTTTTTATGATGGGTGATACAAAATTTATAGTGAATAATGCATTATTCTTCCAAAAATCAACAAGAAACTTGTTGAGTTTTAAGGATATCCGAATGAACGGATACCACGTTGAAACAATGAATAAAGGGGAAGATGAATATCTTTGCATACCTCAAATATTGCAGGAAACAAATGTGTTTTGGAGAAGCTACCCGCTTTATCCTCGGGTTTATATTATACCTGCATTAATATAATCGAGGTTTATGCTGCAGCCATTTCAAAATCGAATGGAATGTTTAAAATTTGGCATGATCGACTTGGCCACCCTGGCACTATAATGATGAGAAGAATTATTGAAAATTCTAATGGCCATCTATTAAAAAATCAGAGGATATTGCAAACGCATGAATTGACATGTGCCTCATGTTCTCAAGGGAAATTGATAATGAGACCATCACACACTAAAATCGGACATGAATCACCATTATTTTTAGAAAGGATTCATGGTGATATATGTGGACCTATTCATCCACCTTGCGGTCCATTCAGATATTTTATGGCGTTGATTGATGCCACAAGTAGATGGTCTCATGTGAGTTTGTTATCAACTCGAAATGTGGCATTTGCTAAATTACTCGCCCAACTTATTAAGTTAAGGGCTCAATTCCAGATTATATTATCAAAAAGATCAGACTTGACAATGCTGGTGAGTTTACATCTCAAGCATTTAATGATTATTGTATGATAGTGGGAATTGATGTTGAACATCCTGTGGCACATGTTCATACTCAAAATGGTCTAGCAGAATCATTAATTAAACGACTGCAGCTCATAGCTAGACCATTGATAATGAGAACAAAACTTCCTGCTTCAGTATGGGGACATGCTATTCTGCATGCGGATGATCTAATTCGAATTAGACCAAGTGCATAGCATAAATACTCGTCATTACAGTTGGCATATGGTCGAAAACCAAATATTGCACATATAAGAGTTTTTGGTTGTGCAGTATATGTAGCAATTGCTCCGCCCCAACGTACAAAAATGGGGCCTCAAAGAAGTTTGGGAATATATGTTGGATATGAATCTCCATCAATAATCAAATACCTTGAGCCGAAAACAGGTGATGTTTTTACAGCTCGGTTTGATGAATGTCATTTTAATGAAGAATTGTTTCCCCCCTTAGGTGGGAATGAAAAATCAATTGAGAGAAATATTGAATGGAGAACATCATCACTATCATATCTTGATCCTCCCACCAAACAAAGAGAGCAAGAAGTTCAAAATATCGTACATCTGCAGAATATTGCAAATCAATTGTCAGATGCATTTACTGATTTAAAAAGGGTGACCAAATCACATGTGGCGACTGTGAATGCCCCTGCTCGAATTGAGATTCCAAAAGAAATGGCAAATGATGATGTGCCAAATGAGTCAAATACACGCTTGAAACAAGGAAGACCAATTGGGTCTAAGGATAAGAATCCTCGAAAGAAAAGAGATTCGTGACCTGAATTTGGAAAAGAATCAAGATGATGGAAAAATTTCGGGACAGAATGGAAATATTGAAATTTCCATCATTATGTAAATAATGGGAATCTTTGGAAGCGTGATGAGATCACAAATGATGATGCATTTGCATATATGGTATCGAAAGAAATTGATAATGGAGTTGAGGATCCTGAACCAAAAACTGTAACTGAATGCCAGAAAAGACATGATTGGGATAAATGGAAAGGCGCCATCCAAGCCGAATTAGATTCACTAAATAAACAAAAAGTTTTTTAGCCTATTTCCATTATACCAAAAGGCATAAAACCTATTGGATACAAATGGGTTTTCACAAGAAAAAGAAATGAGAAAAATAAGATTACGAGATATAAAGCTCGCCTTGTTGCACAAGGATTTTCCCAAAGGCCTGGGATCGATTATGATGAGACATATTCCCCTGTCATGGATGCAATTACTTTCAGATACTTGATGAGTTTAGATATCCATGAAAATCTTGAGATGCGTCTCATGGATGTTATAACTGCTTATTTGTATGGATCATTAGACACCGACATATTTATGAAAATCCCAGAAGCAATCAGAATGCCCGAAGCACTAAACTCCAAACCTAGAGAGTTATGTGCGTTAAAGTTGCAAAGATTATTATATGGCTTGAAACAATCCGGGCGTATGTGGTATAATTGTTTGAGTGAAAAATTACTAAAAAAGGGATACTTGAATGATCAAATATGTTCGTGTGTCTTTATAAAGAAATCATATGATGGAGTTGTGATAATTGCTGTCTATGTTGATGACCTCAATATTATTGGGACAGCAAATGAAATTCGAGAAGCAGTCAGTTTTCTCAAAGGCGAATTTTAAATGAAAGATCTCAGAAAAACCAAATATTGTCTCGGTTTACAGATAGAGAGAGTACAAAATGGAATATTTGTCCATCAATCTAACTATACTAAAAGAGTATTGAAACGATTTAATATGGACAAAGCTAATTCCCTTAGTACTCCGATGGTTAACCGAACATTGGATGTTGAAAAGGATCCATTTCGACCATGTGAAGAAAATGAAGAAGTACTTGGTCCTGAGGTACCATATATGAGTGCAATAGGGGCTCTTATGTATCTTGCTAATTGCACCAGACCAGATATATCTTTTGCTACCAATTTATTAGCAAGATATAACTCGTCACCTACGAAGAGACACTGGAATGGAGTCAAGCATATATTTCATTATCTCCAAGGAACAATCGATCTGGGATTATTTTACTCAAATGATAAAAAACATGGAATGATCGATTTTGCAGATGCAGGATATTTATCAGACCCACATAAGGCGAGATCTCAGACTGGCTACGTTTTCACTATTGGTGGAATTGCATTTTCTTGGCATTCTAAAAAAAAACACTAGTTGCTACATCTTCCAACCATGCTGAAATCATTGCACTGCATGAAGCAACTAGGGAAAGCATCTGGCTCAAAAACATGACTCAACACATTCAACAAGCCAGTGGATTCTCAAATAATAAAGACCCGACGGTGATATTCGAAGACAATGCAGCATGTGTCGCTCAGACTAAAGAAGGATACATCAAGAGTGACAGAACTAAACATATCCCACCAAATTTCTTCTCATGCACTCAAGAGCTTGAAAGGAATAAACAGATCAAGATTTAATATATCCGATCAAGCGATAACGCAGCAGATTTGATTACAAAGATACTCCCAACAACAATGTTCTGAAAGCATGTCCTTAACATTGGAATGAGACATCTTCGAGATTTGCATGGATGGTAACTCGAGGGGGAGCGTGTGCGGTTGTACCCTTTTTTCCTTATCTTGATTTTTTTTCCCACAGGGTTTTTCCGAATAAGGTTTTTAATGAGGCAGCATAAATGCACATTGCATAGTGGTTATTCCAAGGATGAGTGTTATAATATTAGCAAGTGGAATGAACCACTTTGCACAAATAGTGACATTTCACTATTTGATTAAATGTAAATCGTAAATGGGATATGGGTATGAATAATAGATGTGCATATTTGTGTGCATGTGTCGGAAGAATTTTGCCTATAAAAGGCACTCAATTGTAGAGAAATGATACACCATTGAAAAGAAAGAAAGAAGAGAGAAAATAATAAGTATAATTTCTACCTGGCTTCTATTTTGTGTACGTTATCTTTCCCGTTTTTATAACAGAGAACACTTTTTTTAAAATAATTTCGTTCTTCATCTTTCTACAAGAAATTTGACTTATAATTGACGGTTGATTGTCCGATTTTCAACATCAACAATAAGTAAACAGTTTTTTAAATCCATATATTTATAATTATTATAAGATAATTATAATTAACTATTACTTAACAATATTTACACAAACTAATTATAATTAATATATTAATTATTACTATTTCTAAAATACATTATAAAATATTACAAGTAATTATTTTCCTAAAAAAGATTAAAAAAAATCAATTTTTGTGAAACTAATTAATTTTATAAAATACATCATAATTATACAACTAATTATATTATTTTTAAATTATATTTTTGTAAATCTAATAATTACTCAACAACCCATTGTACTACATCAAAAATTTTATGGAGCAATCGGATGGTTTTCTTATAAAGTCATCAATTGCTTAATATATTGACACATTTCCAAATTGTATTTATTGTAGGACACATGTCAATACACTATTGGTGAATAATTATGGATTGCTCCATAAGTCGAGCCATCCGATGGCTCCATAGCAAAACTGTGTACTACATATATTACAACTACTACTAACTATTATTAAAAAGTATTTTTAACATAATTTAAATATAATTAAATTTATATACTAAATTATATTATTAATAACTACTAAACTAAAATTTATCTAAACTAACTAAATCAAAAAATTAAGTCAATTCTATTTTTAAAAAAATAAATAAATCTAAAAAAATCAGCCTTCCTACCGCCTGACTGGGCAGCGAAGACGGCAACGGAGGGTTTCCCCGGCCGCTGACAGCGAGAACCTTCGCGCGCGTCCGGCCTCTTATGCCGGACGCGAAGGCTTCGTCTGGCCCGACCTACCGGATGCAGAACGGCGCGACCGAACCGATTCGCATCTGGCCAATTTAATTGGAGTTTTACGACTTGAAATTATTGTCAATGTTCCTTTCCTATTTGGGACGACGTGCTGTGCACATGTGGGGTGAATTGCAGCACATGGGATGAGTTGCGAATGACTCTTCGTCACATGGAAAGTGCCTTTTGTCCGATAAACAGACTTTCCCATTTGCATTGCATTTTAGACTACCGCGCCTTTTTCTTGGTGTTATTACTACATAATTTTTCCAACGCATTCATCACTGCTTATTTGACTTGTACTATAAATATTGATTTTAATCATCAAAACAAGAGAAAAACATAAACAGTTATCACTCTATGCATGTACCTTCACAAACATGTCCAGGATCGCTTAAAAAAGCAAGCTTGCCCCAGTTCATGTATATAAAAGAAAACAAAAAGGCTTAAAAAAAAAAAAACAGTATGAGGTTAATTATCAAGGAATGCAATACATAGGATTAGGAAGCTTGAAAGAACGTTTAGAGATGGAGGACCCTAATATATCACTCCACTGGTCTCCACAGTTGCCTACAATCTCATAACCTTCTAAAACCAGCTCCTTTCTTTTCTCTGATTTGTACATCATAGCTTTTTTCCCATGATCTTCCGGGGACCTGCACGGTTGTTTAGCATATAAAAGGTTTATTAAAACGAACATTTTTCATGTTAAAAAACTAAGTGTTTCTAATTTTCTTTCCTTTTTCATGGTAAGGGGTTCGTATACCAAATATCTCAATTCATACTCAAAATCGAACTCAACCATAATATTCTTAAGATTATCAATATTATTAAATAATATATATCAACCAATCATTCTTACATATCACATCAACTTTAATTTACTATTATCTACTCACATAATTTTAACTATCACTCTCTATCATCTTTTTACTATTTTTACATCAGATCGACTTTAATTATTTTAATATAAACTTAAAATCTCACTAACAACTAGTTGTAACACTTTTTTTCAAAATTAACTCTTGTTAACAAAAAAAAAAAAAAAAAAACTCATTTTCAACGGTCATATTTGTATACAAACACACCCTAACATTTGTTTTGTTCTGCCTTTCTTTTTTAAACTTACAGAATTAACCCCTTCAAATTAGCTTAGTTACAAGAAGTAAGTAAATAAATACTATACCTACAATTCATATCTACTAATAATAACCAAATAAATGTAAGGAAGAAAAGATGATGAAAAGCAAATTTATAGAGAGTAGCTACTTCAATCTACCAAAGATAAACACTACTTTGATGCAAAATATTCAACACACTTTATTCATGACAGGTCGAGCAAGATTGAACTGTGAAACAATAAGAGTCAGTATCGAAACTTAACCAGGTTCTGTAATTTGAAGCACATTTGAAACTGACCTAAGTATGAGCTTGTCCCAATCTGTAAATCCGGCTTGTAACAAATTGTGAACGGTTATACTCTGTCGACTCACGCTCCTACCTCCCAATATGATGATCTTAAATCCCAGCCTTAAAACCTCTTCATATAGCCTCAAAATTGGGTCTATGGCAGGCGCCATTCCCATATCCACCCACTCGTCAAACTTTGTACTGTTAAAAATCTCCAAGCTACGTGCACACGAAAACACAAACACAAATGCTCAAATTATGTGAAGAAAAGTAGAATATATTAACATAAGAAAAAAGGGGGGGAAATAGTTAAAATACCCATAACCATGGTGGTGATAATAAGGAATATTAGAAAGAAGAGTCTCGTCGATGTCGAAAATCCATGCATATTTGGGTTTCACATCGCCACTGAAGTTAACACTCCTTGCGTACATCTTGGCCTCCCTACAAACTCTCTCGACATCACTTGCATAGCCTCTAAGCCTCATGTATCGCTTCACATACTCACCACACTCTTTCGGGATTTGCTTCCAAGGACTCAAATTATTATTCGCCTCAACACTAACCCTCCAGCTCGTGCACTCGGACTCGACTTCTTCTGCCACCGTCTTTTCGCTTATTTCCAGGATCAAAGGAGAGGCCAGGGGCAATACCGCCAACAATAGGACTAATTTTTTCAAGAGAACCACCACCACCATGTTCTTGTTTGTTGAGACAATGAAAATGCATAAAATTTGAGAAAATGAGTTGTTTTGTTTTCTTTTTGTTGTTGTGGCTCTCTCTCTCAAGATAAATACTACTATGTTGTATTGTATAGTAAAGGTGCAAAAAGAACAACACATAGTGGTGTGTGTGTGTGTGGATTCGTTTGGAGTGTAGCTGTCGGAGAAATTTAAACTCGAAAAGAGGGTTGGGCCAATAGAATCTTTCCGTGACGGCACGGGCGATACAAAAGGGGCTTATTTTTATGATTTGGATCACACACATGTTCCCTTGATGGAAAGCTAAATTAAAAAAACATAATTAATTCATAAACTCATGTTTCAATCATCATCTGCCAAAAGCTATTTGTAGACTCTATATTTTATTTACTTGTAACAAAAATGATTCCAATGCGTAGGTGAATGTGTACATAACACTCACATGGAGTGGGATCTACTTGATTTTTTTTTTGGTTGGTCTCACTCAGTATGAGTGTTATGTACACACCCTACGTACAATATCCTCCCTATATATAATTCTAGAATGCGTTGAGCCTATGTGGCTGCTTCTGGTGCTCCGTAATCCTACTTGAAGAAGAATCATGCTTCGTAATTAGGTTTGGACAAATAATATTGTATATTAATAATTAATAATCTAGGTTCGGACATTCCATAAATATTATTTAGCTAACTTAGCTATTTTAATATCACTTGTACTAATATAACCCTTTAATTATTTGTAATTTTACATAATGAGACACTAAGTGACTAATATATCCTTGACTTTGATTTGTTTCCTTCAATTAACTATTGAATTATAAATGTATTTTAAAAGTTGATAACTTTTGTACTTATTTTCGGTTTTACATATATTATATATCAAATTAATCATCTTTTGATGATCTTCGATTTGACATCCATATTGTATATATGAAATAAATAAATTATATTTATCTTTATAATAATAAAAAATAATAATATTTATTAAAATTTATTAGTAAAATAAAATTATTTATCAATTGATATATTTATTTTTAATGTAGTTATATGTTGTAAGTTAAAAATTATTATAATATAACACAGGTAAGTCGCACAAATAAAAAGTTTTTATGCTAATATATAATAATAATATATATATATATATATTTTTATAAAAAGTATTTAAATTTTCAACTACTTTTTCTCATTAATTTTAGACTTTAAGAAAAAAAATAGCAAGCACCCGTGTAATACACGGGTGTTATACTAGTTATGTTACTACAACGAAATACCAACGGAAATACATTCAACTAGAATTCCAGCGGCAATTCCAATGGATATTTTTCAATGTTATTATTTCCGTTGGAATTTTTCGATGATTCCAACGAAAATTTCCAACAAATACATTCCGTTCGAATGAGTTTTTCATTGAATTCCGATTCCGACGATAGATTTTCTATTGGGGGTGGAAATAAAAAATTCTAACGGAAATTGCATATATCAACAGATTTGTAATGTGTACCTATAGCATTCCTCAAACATAAATAGGCACAAAAAGTTTTTTTTAAAAAAAAAAAAAAGTTAACAAATTTATATCCTATTCATTTTTATGTTCTCATCAAAATTATCATGAACACTTGAAAATGATATTAATTTATATTATATATTTTTAATTAGAGTTCATTACCCACTCAGTCAAATATTTTAATATAAATTATTTACAGTTATGGTTTACTGTTTTGTATTTCATATCCATTTCAAACATCAATGTATAACAATTTCCTTGTCTGTTCAAAGATTTCTTCAAATATGAAAATGACTTTTCTTGGTATATTCCCCAATTAGCCAATGAAAATACAAAATTTGGATCCCTCTGTTGTATGTAGCATGTGAAAGTGACCTGGAGATGCTTTGCAATGACTACTCATTCAACTTGTCTGCGGTAAAAATTGATTTGAAATTCTCTCATCTGGTCAAAAACCTAATTAACAGACAATTTGAGGGGCTTTTTTTAATTGATTTTAGCCGACCAACCAATGAAGGAAAAACAAGTTGACTGAGCATGAAGCAAAAGCAAAGCCCATCCTTGTAAATGTATTAGTTCTGAAGCAGTATCAAAAGAACTTGTGCATCTTAAAAGCATATACGAACAAAATTCGCCTTTCCTTGTGTTCGATTACAACAATAACGCAGTTAGTAATCGTAAATTTCACTCTAAATATTAAAAACAAAACTGAGTCCAAGATAGCACCTGCCCGAAAACCTGACAAAACTGGGACACCTGTTATGTATGTACACAAACCTCCAAGGTATTTTCCCTTACCAGGGTAGCGTAACATCATATCAAAGGTACTCTCGGAGGCTTTCACCACTCAAAGATTCCATTTCCTTGAGAAGCTCTTGTGCAAGAGTCTTGACTGGTAACTCAATGTCTTCGAGCAATTCACTCAGGAAAGGAATGGTTTCCTCCAAAAATACCAGATATTCATCTTTTAGATTCTCTACAAGATATTTCACTATTCTCAGACCCAATATGCGGGCGCGGAGCTTATCACTACGAGTTTGCATCAACACCTGCATCGAGGAAAAAAAAAAAAAAAACCAAACCCGAGCAGTGAATAAACTTTTTCTTGATTCTAGAATAAAAAGAATGGGAGTAGCATTTCAATCCACTGAGTGAGGTCATGTATCCATGAAGGAGACATTTCAAGAGAAAATTAGACGGGCCACACTCCTTTCGAGCTCAAACAACGAGTCATTGAAAACACCCAAAAAAA
>CACSLK010027831.1:1951707-1974226 GCA_902706635.1 Striga hermonthica | reverse complement strand
GGGAGGAAAAGGAAACCAGCTGAATTTTTTACAGATTACTTTCCATTAAGCAGTTTGGCACAGACCTTTATACAAATTTGAAGCCAGAGTCAGTAGACCGATCAAATCCTCCCGGACGTTCATATGGTTCACAGATTACCTTCTCAGTGCAGTTTGTAAAGTGGAAATGAAATATTTTTTTATCAAGGGGATATTCCTAGTTTTGATAAATCAGTATCCTTTGTAATTAGGGTTAAACAGAACTTCATCTTCACCAGAAGTTTTCTTCTCTTCCTATTTTAATCCAATAAGCCAATGTGAGATATTACAAGGTTAATGAGTGTAAACATCAGTTACCTCATGATTCAATGGCTTCCAGAGAAGGTCTGAGCCGGCAGCAACAGCCATCTGACCAACACAGGCAACCAACAAGTCGTCAACTTCCTGTACAGATGGTACATTGGGATAATTTTCAATGGACACTGGGGGTTCAACGACAAGCTGTGACACCAAGGGTTTCAGCAGAATCTGTGGAATACATACGAAGATTAATATTACAAAATATCAAATGTAAAAAAAATATTACAAAATATTAAATGTATATAAGGTTATGGAAGTATGCAAGGTATGTGATAAGTTAAGTTGATCAAGGATTTTGTACCCATGACATGGCAAAAAGAAACTAATGGTATCAAGCTCATTTTCATCTTACAAAGAAACAAAAACAAAATCTTTAGTGAAAACTGAAAGTTGAAGTTTTGAATTTGGATTCGGTTTTCATTTTTGTCTAAATTGTGAAGCAAATAATGAAGACAAAAGTGCATCCTGTGAAAAATAGCGAAAGTGGGAAACAGCTCTTACCTGAAAATTAGAAGAATCCAGAAATCTTGAAATCCCCGCGTCATAGAGAAAGCATTTATGTAGAGAGGATAATATTAGAGAACGGATATGCCACACTTGAATAGGTAGGGCACCATCTGTGTCCTTGTTACTTTGAAGCTTGGCCTTCTTCTTCTGAGTCACTTCAGTTTTTGCATTGTCAGAGTCAACGAGACCTCGAACACACCCGTCAAGCAAGTATTTAAAGTATGGGACAAACAGTGATCTGATAACAAACAAAGCAAGATGAATATTTCATTTCGTGAAAATATATTAGACAAGTAAAATTTGTATGCAAAGAAAAAGAAGGATTTATACAAAGACCCTAAAAAGAACTTAAAAATGTAGCTTCAACATATAAAACAATAAAAATCGTTCAGTAAACAAACAGCCAATAGAGAAGGGTCCCTATAAGAGATGCTGGACACAGGCAAAAAGAATAATTCTTATAAGAGATGCTGGACAATATTTGTAACCAAAGTTAGAACAGCCCAGCAACCAACTGAACTTGGAAAACCAAAAGCACAGCCACATTGATTATAGCGAACTCTAGTTTGGATTTTTCCACATACATAATATGGTATAGTGGTTTAACCAATAAATTAGATAGGCACCTGGCAACAGAACAAACGCATACTTCATAACTGACGACAAAAAATGTGATTCAAAAGACAGACTTGACAAGAATTACAAAACAGCAGGAAACTTAAATACAGAAAATGCTACTGATGAGGAGATGAAGCACAGAAACCTAAACATCAAGCTTCACATGATTTATCTGCACCTTAATCAGAGACCAACCCAAACAAGTCAAGTCGAGCTGAGAGGAGAATGCTCATGTGGATGAAATTACTACTCTACTGCTGGTAATTCAGATATAAGTAATTTGCCACAATATCCCCAAGTTTTTAGTCAATTTTTCAAAATCAAAAGATGGGAGCCCAAATATGCTACACCACATGTGCAATCATGTGTACTTGTTATTGTAGGTGTGCTCGTGTTAAATTCTCAGATGCATTCCTCTTAGCTTTTTGCTGACTATATAGGAATCGTTAGTCATCCTAAGGTTTTTAAAAATATAAAACTCCAACTGAACATGAAAAGTAATAAAGGCTCTATGAAAAGCAAGTGAAGACACTCAGATCTGCCAAACATATATCAGTCGTCAGCATCAAAAATCCCCATAAAAATAACATACAAGAAAGTGAGACTAGTTTAACAACTCACCGATGCGTTTCAGCAAGTTTGTTGACCAAACTGTAGAAAGAGATAGCCCTGCTATCAGCTTTCTCAGGGGCATTTTCGTGACCTTCTGAATTCAAACCTGACCACTCGACAGTCTTGATGAAAAGAGGCCGGAACATAGTCTCAGTGAGTTTCATGGTAAGTTTGACGACAGCACTGATGACAGTTTTCTCAACGACATCAACATTCTGAACAGAGGAGGGGTACTGATTACGCAGATCAAGAGCCAGCAGGCACAAGTCAAAAACTTTTGCATGATGAACACCAACTGATGATTTATCCATTGAAGCCACCAAGTTTCCTAGCATTTCGAAAAGAATTGATAAACTTGACTCTCCGGATTGTACAGAGTCTGAGTACATTGCGAGCATTGGTGGGAGCAGTAGACGAACCTAATAAATAAAACAAAAATCAGTTACAACTGGAAATGGCAGCTTTCAGCAAGAAAAAGATGAAAGGATGATTACGGATATACTCCCACCGTGATAAGAAGAGGAAAAAACATTATGTTTTACGTTACAAAAGCCCTATATTATTTTTTATTATTTATTTATTTTTGTTTGCTTATTTGTTCTTTTTTTTTTTATTTTTACAGATTGCAATCTTAAGTTCAATGTACTTGATTGAGAAATACAAATGCTTCAAGGCAGCCCTTGTAAAACCTAATGGGCAGACATAAAACTTTACAGATTGTTGGAATGTTTTGCAATCAATCTACACGTCAGGAGTATGATTTGCAATCATTCCGAAATGAAGAGAACTGATGAGACAAGACAGGAGAAGTAACGAACAGGGATTTTTTCAGTAATTAGCTTTCGCACGACATCAGCTTTCGATTTCAACTTTGGCATCGAGATGCTGGAGGACAAAGGATGCAACAAAACTAGTCTTAAGATGTCTCCCAGGTACGGATTCAAAAATCCAGCCAGCTTATCAACAACGGCCTCCAATGTTAGAAGAACACACATGAAGACAAAATCTGCAGAATTCGAATTAACTTTAGCACCATGAACTGTTCTCTTGGTTTCTACATCCACATTGATAACATCACGCGACTTCCTCAAAACAAATTCCATAACACTGGGGAGTTCGGGCAGGGCCTTTGGGCCGAGTGCG
This sequence comes from Striga hermonthica, assembly GCA_902706635.1. Classification (NCBI taxonomy): domain Eukaryota; kingdom Viridiplantae; phylum Streptophyta; class Magnoliopsida; order Lamiales; family Orobanchaceae; genus Striga; species Striga hermonthica. Next base: position 1,971,007 of record CACSLK010027831.1, on the reverse strand, counting down.
TTAACTAAAGCACCTGTGGCCCGAAGACAATGACTAGACAGAGAAGAGTTATCAGAGCAGATTTTTCTGCAGACAGTTCCAAGGCACATGCTAAAAACTCTATCATGAGAAGGGAAAGTGTTAGCTACAACTTCCAGTGATGAAACTGCTGTCAGCTTCAAAGACGTATCATCTTGATCATCAAGTAATTTCAATATTTCCAAGCATAACGTCTCAAATGATTCCAAAGAAGCCACATTCAGGTTCAGCCACAAGTTTCTTAATCTTGACATCGAACCCTTCTTCTCAACCTTCTCATTCACAGCTAAGTCCTTCATGGTCTCGCACAGAAGCCCAAGGGCCTGTTCAAGAGAAAAACATGAAGGATAAACACCCGAGCTTTAAAGAAATTGAATCGTGCAAATTTGAAAAAAAAGGTTAGTATAAATAGAATGAGTCTATCTGAGAGCCAATACTGTACCTTCTTCCTCACATTCCTTTCTGAATGAAGAATCAATTTAGTAATGATATTGAAGTATGTTGACGGCAAAAGTCCCTTTGCAATCGTTCTTAAAACAGATCGAATATAGTCCTTCAGTTCACTCTTGATGGATGCTGGGACACCAATATGTTTCTTTTTAAAATCAACCAATTGCAGGTGACGCACAACTAGCTCCATAAGTTCACCTAACATAGCCTGCAAAAGTGATGATAACTGGGGTAAAAAGATGAAAGGTTGCAAATTTATCTTTTCCTATTACCTTAACAATAGTAAGAGAAGTACAATTTACCAATTCCAAAATGAGGATTCATTACTCAAAAGTGTAACCCCAATCAAAATAGCTATTTACCTCATAATGAAAATGTCACCTTCTCGGTAAAAAGGTATCATTTTCAAAAGGATCAAAGTTTATCAATTCAACAGTCTAAGAATACTTATCCCATAAATTACCTAAAAATTCCAAATGGCTAAGGCATAGCACTTGAGCAACTAATAAGTGTTAATAATCTCAACCAGCAGATAATGTGGAAAAACGGTATGCACTTATTCACACCTGAATGCCATTTAAATCTTCTTCCGAGTCCAGCTTGTAGGAAATATCTGAATCCTGCAGCTTGTCTGAAACTAACTGCATTGCAACCAGTATTTCGATAAATGTGTCTCCGCTCAAAGTATCGCTTTCAACTTTCTGAAGGGCTAAGATGAGGGAAGGAAGCCAAATTTTGCACGAATACTGCTCACAAAGCAGCAACGCAAATTCATACTCCCACTGCTTACAAACAACAAATGTCAGGTCATCAAAAGATTGCTCATTAACAAGGAGATATAGCTCATTCTTCCTTGAAGTTAAGGAGCGGAAAAGGAGGAATAGCAGAGAACCCAAACTTTGAGCCTCTCCCAGAGTCCTGTGAAAGAAATCTAATCAGCAGAAACTAAATGAGTAGTAGATTCCATAAAACCATTATGACAAATTTTCAGTTTCTACCTCAATATGTGTCTTATAATGGACAGCCTTCTATGTTCCGCAACTTGGGGCAATATGTTCACAAATATCTAAACGAAATCAGCAGTTTAAACTGTAAGGAAAATAACGGCTAAAACTAACCTGACTGATTCAATAGCGGAAGTTAGCTGCAGAAGATTTTACCTGAAGTAATTGGTCTGCATCATTGGTCCTAGACAACCAGTAAGGCATTATCGCTGATATAAGGCCTTCAAACACACGTTGAGAATAGGCATCCCACTGCAAAGTGCAAACACATGCAATTTTTCTTTTTCAAATTCATATCCGGTGATAGATGGTATGCATGATATACAGATATTATGTTTCAGAATAACCCATTAAAACGTTAGACCATTAAATCGTCTAAGATACAAGATGATTATCGTAGTATATCGCAAACATTACAGCAATGTTGACAGAAAACCAGAGTACTATGTACAAAAATGTAAAGTTCAGCAGTCCAAATTAAATTAATACAATACTTCAAGAAAAATAGTTTCAAAAAGGCAGAGAATCACCAAACTGCAATAATACATGCACAAACAATTGAAGAAGTCAAAAGAAATACACACACACTCACGCATGCACAAAGAAAACCCACCTGAGTTACAGTACACTCTCCAATTGCAGCTAGAATATCCAGAATTTGTTCCAAAATCTTGTCGGGTGTAATCTTTACAAGAGTCGTAATCAACGAGAAGACATGATTCCGTGTAACGGCATCACTTGAAGAACGGGCACAACTGACTAACAATGGCAAGTCAAAATTGCAGTTGATATCCTGATATGAAATGCGAGCAACTTTTGATCAGAAAGGACCATTCGGTGCATAATAAGCAAACAGAACTTAAAGGGAGGGCAAAAACCTTCTGCATCATATCATCTCCAATGGAACTGCTTATATCATCCAAAGTTAACAGCAGAGTCTGCTGAATGTAAGCTACAGTATCAGAAACAGACTGGGGGGCTCCAAATGAAGCTTTGGACGCTTTATCTTGGTCCACAACTTTAAGGATCCAATCGTCGTCCATAAATAACAAGTTCAGCAGCTTAAATAAGGGGCCAACAAGTGAAGTTCTACATAAAATGAAGTGGAATCATCGGGTTAGATAATATCAGCCACAGTAAAATCAGACTGGTTGATAAAAGTAAAGCCAAACACAACGGCACAAGATTTAATAGCACACAGCACATTACAGCAGACCTGTTATCTATGTCTTTCTTCATTAGCAACACCTCAAGAAAAGCACTCAACATAGATAGTGTGCTTTCTCTGCTCTGAGTTGCACTGCTATATGAAGGATCCTGGCGTTTGGCTGATCTTCTTTGTTTCTTCCCATGAACCAGACCTACTAACCAAGTTCTCTGATTCAAAATGGAATCAAGAACGCGTCCGAAAATTGAGCAATCCACCTGCAAAGGGAAAGTCGCTTTTCTGACATTGAAACCAATAAACTACAAGTTTAGGCACTCGTCATCTCCAATAATATAATTTAATAATGAGGCTTCCATGCTCCTCACTTATAATAAAGTTCAATTTACAAAATGAACTCTAAATATATACAAAGCTGTAATTATTCAAAGACACTAAAGAAAAATGTAAGTGAGCTACACATAACTGAAATGTTGAATCTGATTAGTAACGAAGGCCAACATAACAAAATCATGAGGCACGATTCATAAAAATATCAATCAAAACACGGAAAGGGGGAAAAGGGGATGAGGAAAAACAAAGATGAGGGGGCATACGTTAACTCGCAACAATGCATCTCTACTGGCATTCTGTAAACTAATGTTGGCACTTCTGAAAAGAACCAAAAGATTTCGGAAGATAGCTTCCTGCAGAAACATAAACCACATAAGGGGAAAATAATGAGATATCATCATATGAATGATGGAACATCACGACTACATTGGAGTCTTTTCTTAAGGCATACATAATATACATATACATATATATACACTTTTTTTTAACATAGAATCACAAATAAATCACAACAGTATCATGTTTCAGTAGGTAGTTGCACTTGTGAGTAATCAAATAGGGGATAGACACTGAGAATGATGTTCATCAGATAAGGTGCACAAAGATGAATTCCAGGACAATAATGAGAACCAAAGATTTATTAAGGAACTATATATTTTTATTTTTAAAAATACTATTTGAATCTAAGAAATTTGTCAGTTTTCTAATACTAAAGCCTGGTTTGTAAAAAATCATACCTCTGAGCTTGAGTCAAGGGAAATCCACTAACTTAATGGGACTTTTGACCTAATGAAACTGTTACATATGAGGGGAAAAAAAAAAAAAGAAAAAAAGCCATGGTGACAAACATTTTCTTAGAAATATGTACAATGAATCTTCCCTATGTTTGTAGTTGCGAATGTGTAACTTGTCTCATACTCTTCTGCAGTGCCGATTTTTTAAATCAGCCAGAGTCGACCACAAAACTTTTCTGGTTAATTTCAAAACCCAACTTAGCCATTTCAATCAATCAAGTGAATCTACGTATCATTGAGCTTCTCAAACCCCCACAACTCAGTTATTTATCTTACTAACAAGTAATGTGTTCACTCTTCTCCATTTACAAAAATTAACAATCAGCGAAATAAGCATGAAATGAACACCACATAATCAGCTTATTAGCATGATGTTTTCCTTATTCAAAATAGTTTTTCTCTGTGAAATTTATCAACCAGAGCATAACATAAATGCAAAACTCAGATTCTGTAAGAAGGGAACATGATATCAACCTGGATTTCAGTCTTCAAATCTTCATAAAAGGAACTGCTAAGAGTTTTCAGAATTGTCAAACATGGCTCCAGAACTGCAGATTCTTCAGAATCATTAACCTGAAAGTGTAACACCAAGAGGATATCAATATGAACCTTGCAAACTCGAATAAACTAAAAAAAAAAAACTAACTGCAAATGCTTCTGACCTGTAAAGCTTTTAATATGAAGTCCCCGGTATCATTAGCTTCATGAGATGAAGTTGGTCTCGTACAGCTCTGAAACATGCATAAATTAATAAATGATGGAAAATCCTGAAGTTTTGTTAATAACAAAAATATCTTGGGACCCACCTCTAATAAGAGGCACAGTATGTCAACTTCATTCTGTAACAACTTTTGACGTGGTTCGCCAACCCCAAGACAATAACGACGACTTTCCAAAAGATCGTTTAATAGTGACCTCACCCCGGAAATAGACATGAGTTTACCTTCCACGCCTTTGATCAGAGTAAGAATTTTCAGCTGCCAAGATCACAAATAAAATGGTAGCAATTCCTCAGTCAACAAAATGGATGATGCAGCTAAAATAACTGGATATTCAATCTGGATATAAGGAACTTAAGAACAGTAAAGTAGTTATGGAAAGCACACCTTCGCATGGGCAGGCAGCCCAAGAGCGCGGCTGACCATGAAATTTAGGATTTCATTTTTGGTGGACCCGTCAAATCTGAATATTCATGTAAAAAACACTAATGTCACAACACAAGCAAAGAGAACGAATATAAAAGAAGATTCCTTTCCTGTAAATAAAAAGTAATGATCCAAAAGTGAGTGTATCCTATGCACTGAAAGAGAAAAAAAAAATGAAGGTAAAGAAAAACTGGGAGAAGAATTAGAGAACTTTCCAGAAAGCATCGATAACTGTTTCTAAATTATGCAAACATCAGAAGATAAAGTCAAAAAATTAGGGGTCTGTTAACATAATAATAAACTATCAATCCTAACCTCTTCCCAACAGCCTGTTGGACCAAAAGGCCTTCAGAAGGCGAACTGAGCAAGGAAGTGAAGAAAGAAGCAAGAACATTTCTATCTGACAATATCATCTTCTTTTGCTGAATAATTAAGCTCAATATCTCCCCCAAAAACTGCAACCAGGATTCCTTGTTGCCTGCAATATTATTGTTATTGAATTAGATTTTCAGCTTAAGAAATCTCGTAAAAATTCCACAATGCCACTGCATACCTTTTGAACTAATACGGGACCATAATGCAAATAGCTCTTCAGTGCAGCTCATGGCAGCCACACGTACATTCTAGTAAAATTGGCAATATTAAGGTATTAAAATCTTGAAATTGCAGAAAACATACATAGGACAAGAAGATTTGCAGCTAGAAAAGGAAAACCCTGATAAACCAAGAAAGGGATAATCAAAGTCAATCACTAAGCACGAGCAGTGAGAAGCCAAATAGAAATTTTATTTCAAAACCTGGCTATCGCTTGATAGGGGAACAAGAACAGACGGGAAATTTGCAAGGAGCTGTAGGGCCAACCCATCATCTAACTGAGGACAAATGTTTGAGAAAGAGTGAAGGCTCTCAATTTGAGCAGCATACGGCACACCTGAAAGTTCAAACCACGTTAAAACAATTATCTAACCACCCTTTATACGGTGAAAGTACTTTCTTTGAATAGATATATATTAAAAAGGGATTTATGCCCCTCAGAGAATACCAACAGAAGGATTTATCTCTAATGAGACAAGTTATTAGGTCATAGGAACTCCATTGATTTCCAGAAGACCCCTTTTAATTCAGCATCCAAAGACCATTTCTAACCATGCATGACTAAACATGTCTAAGAAATGTTGTAAATCCCAACTCTACTTGCATCAAATCATTAACAAATAGCATTTCTATAATGTATCACAAAGGCGATATTAGTTCACACCCCTGAACTATGATATTCATATATTTTTAAGACAATGGTGATGAGAAGATATACAGATGAGTTCCGAATCACATCGAATATTTTACATAACAGGAATTTCCATTAAACAGAGAAAAGCACATAATTTAAAAATCTTCACATTCAGGAAAACACTCAAAAAAAATCATAGAACCCACTGATTCCCGCTATGCAGAGTTTTATTTTTAATGTTTTCTCAATACCAAATACATATATTATAAAAAAATGTTGACTCCCAGTTTCACATTTTCAAAATCACATTTACAATATACTACACTCATCAGTCAGATCCAAGAGAACTGTCGAGAACAAAAAAAAAGGTAATAGAAGACTATTAAAAAAAATGATTATGGCATTGTGAAACCTTCTTCAGTGAATAGTTTCAACATAATTTGCATTAGAGGGGTCTTGGACATGGTAAAGAGGTACTCCAATTGTTTCTTGAATGTGTGCTTAGAATGACAAGCAAAGAACAAAAATATATCCTGAAGCATGGTTGCCCACTTCCCCTCCATATCCTGCAACAAATGCAAGTTTAACTATAAAGGAACATATAAGAGATACTTAGTACTAGAACACAAACAATCACCAACCAACGTCACATCCTTGGGTGCTGTTACAATCAAAGCTTCTGAAAACCTCATAAACAGACAACCAAGAATCTCAGCATTAAGGTCTTTGACGTCAGTGTTGAGAAGATCTTCTAGGATTCCTTTACAATCAACACCCAGTGTTCTTTTATTGAACTGATAGCCATAAAATGGAGCATTAGAAGTTACTTTTTAAATTATAAAATGGAAACAATTAAAATGCAGCATAATAAAGTGATATACCTGCTCCGTGGATATCCCCAGAGACTCTAGCATGTTCCACTCATTTTGAAGAGTTGGAAGACAATGATCAAAAGTTACAGAAAGTCGGCCAACATCTGACATATCAAAGAGGGCAGACAAATTAACAGGTACCACCATAACTGTCTTAATACGAACATCACTACAGAACAAATTTATGATTCATGAACTCGAACAAAGAAATCTACAGGAATCAAATAAATAACAGGTTCAGACATAGAACATAAATCCAACAATAGTATACATCTTACTATTTCCAACAGAGACGCTTAACAATCTAATTGAATCAGCTCTAATTGAATCAAACTGATATATGGTTCACCTCTGCTGGGGTAAAAGAATGTTTCAGAATAAAAAAAAAAAAAAAAAATGCTTAACGAATAAAACAAAATTAACATTTGTGCATTTCTAGGTGATAAATGGGCATGGGTAGAACTCATCCTCAAAAGCTAGATGAAAGGGAGAGGGTGCCCAACCCTCACTTATAAACAATAAGTCACTAACGGCCCAGTAACTAATCAATGTTGGACAAACATAAACTCCTAACACCCGCAGAGTGGCAAAACCAACATCGCATCCAAACAAACAAAACCTGGGTGCTCTAAGACTAATACCATGATAAATGGGCATGGGTAGAACTCCAAAAAAGCTAGCTCAAAAGGAAAAGGTGCCAAACCCTCACTTATACACAATAGCTGCCCAGTAACTAATCGATGTGGGACAAACATAACTCCTAACACTAGGCAATCCAAAAAGGTGACAATTACCAACATACATCAGGAGGCAACAGCAGTCAATACCAATAGCAGGGGTATAGACTGCCAGATACAGCATCATAAGCCTTTAAACCAAGATAAAAGTGACTTTTTACCCATTTTCAACATCTTCAGTGACAGCAACACAACCAAGAAGAATAATGTCCTTGAAAATTCGTGGGAGTTGTAGCACTGTACAAGCCAAGGCATGTACTCTTCAGGGTTTAATGAGAATGCCTCTGCTAACTTACTGATATTCTCCAAATTAATAGAAGATACGTGTAAAAGATCCAATTTCTGCAACCATTACAAATTGAAATCACATGAGAATACTGAATAGAATATTGTTTCTGTTTTTTAGATGCTTAAGGTAAAGAAGCATAAAACCAGAACCATCTTTTAAATAATTATATTTAGTGGGCTATTGTCTTGCTGAACAGAGTTGGGTCTCTCTACAGAATTGTAGTTACAATATCATTGACATGCTGCATACTTAAATGTATGATATTACATAGTTTTTTTACAACGTACTGCCATCGCATAAATATAAGCAACAAGCAATATCATTCCAATATGCAGTATATTCAAATGTATGATATTGCATAAAGGTATTTTCCAAAGTACTAACATTCAAAACAAAAATATGTGCACCAAAACAATATCTTGCAAAATCGCCTTAAGGATTTACATTTTGAGCTGCCTATGTAACAAGTGAAGAAGCCCAGAGTAATACAGGACACATAAGAATACAGAATTGGCAAGTTTCTCCAAAGTACAAGTTACTGTATACAAACTTCTTATTTTAACAACATTATTCATGTTACATTACTATTCTTTCCAAACTCAGCATAGTATGCTGAATTTTATCCACATGGCCAAGCAAGGAGATTAAGAATATTCTAATCAGATGAACAGTCACGAGATGAGAAGAAATTACTACCAACATAAGATTATTCAATCAAACTAGTTTTTAATTGACTTACAAATTAGATATCATTTATCTCAGGTCACCAGGGAAGTATCTAGCATGCTGTGAAAAGCTTTCTTTAACAAGCCCAAAAAGAACTCCACAAACAATAAGGATGCAAGTGGAAAGGTACAATTCGTATACTCATGCTCTAACAATAATAAACCAATAGATGAACGGACTATGCCCATCAGAAAAAGGTCCTCAAATCACTGATTTACTTCCACAAATAAGGAAGAACTACTATAATATCTCAGTGGCACTGATCAAGAAAGCATGAAAGAGTCAATTCTTTTCTTTTGTCAGCTTAAAATGTGTGCTTTATCAAGCAATAAATGACTAAGTGAAGATATAAACACCAATACAATATATCAGCCTGGTTTTCCTATCGGATTACCTTATCAGACCCTTGAATAATTACAAGATTCTCATAGAAAGGCCACCCTATATCTTTAGCAAATTCCAAGGCCTTCAAGTTCACTTTCTGAGTCTGGTTAAAACCACAAAAACATTGAAAAAAAATTAGCCAGAATGTAAATGATTTCATAGATCATGAACACATCATTTTTCTGGTAACAAGCATATGAAAAATATAGGTACCTTAGGTCTAATAAGAAGAAGGGGGAAGATTGCTGTTGCTAATGTTTTGGCATATTGTTCCTTATCCTTGAAAGTTGTGATTACTTGTTGCAGGCACAATAAAGCAGTATTACTGGGGAGAGACGTGTTTGTTAACGAACCTGTAAAATGATAAGCAACCAGAGAAAGTAGAACATGAGTATCTTTAAGATAAAAATTAACAGGAATTCAGTGATTCTTCATTGGTTGGATAAGGGATGTAATCAAAGGGACAAAATCCGCAACTCCCTCAAAAATCTGTCTCTCTGTTCATCCCAATTACTCTTCAGTGTATTTTCAGGTATATGAGACTAAGCTTAGGACCAACCTTGACCTTATAACACTACACATAATACTATCTGATTATCGTTGCTTGAACTCTGCAACCAAGTAGTAAATGCCTATACAAGAAACAAAATGAAGGAAATATATATTTGTAGTAGCAGCTTTTGTGCAACATATTTTATCTCCATACTCCATAGCCAAACATCAAGCTTCCGTACTGACACCACTACGTCTCACTAACTGCAGCTTCACATTAGGACATCATACTCGGGCTCATCCCACTTCAACACCATAATTATCATCTAAATAACCCAAGAAGAACATAGCGATAAACCACAACCAACTTGAAAGAAATCTGCATTCAAACAATCTATAACCAACTATAACATCCACGAACTTCTCAATAAAACCTCCTAAAATCTACATGTTTGTATCTTCATTTATCGATTGACTATTTTTTTTAAAATAATTCTGTAATATGTAGAATAGTGAACAAGAGAAATTAAACAATTAAGGAGCTACTCACTTGACAGCAAAATTTCGATGCACCTTTGAAGCACATGCTGAAGTGCTTCGACTAAAAGTGGGGAACTCAATATTTCAGGTAAGTTCTTCAACTCCAGAACTGCCAGTACGACGTTTAGATCATCGTCATAAAGGCGGCGAGTAAGTGTATCTTGAATAGCATCAAACTTCTGAACAAACAGTAGAACCAAACATATTATAGCACCATAAAAATAAAGAAAAATGCTACATGTACATAATAAATGTACATAAAGATGTACATAACACTCACATGGAGTGGGGGCCACTTGATTTTTTAATTTTAGTGGGTCCCACTCAATGTGAGTGTTATGTACACCTCTATGTACAACATTATGTACCTATAGCATTACTCAAAAATAAATAAGGATCAATAACTAGAATCTAATCACAGAGGCTTATAGTCTTCAAAAAACTATACATAGCACAGGTAAACTTCTAATTTGAATTTGTTTACAATTCGGAACGTTATAGCTTAGAAGGACAAGTATCACATAAGCAGGTTGTAACAATACTGAAATCTGGTGCCCAATTAAAATCATTAAATCATTATACAAAAAACAAAAGACAATGCAAAATATGATACTTTCGCACACCAAATGAATTCATGTACATTCATTTCCGAGCTACACAAAATTAAATAAGTTTTGACGTGACGTAAAGCTCGATTAAATTAGAAGATTGTCTGTGCTAGGATCAACAATATATTGGACATCTCGCAACTAGCCAACAGAAAGCTATAGTAATTTACAACTACTTCTAACGGCTGCCAAATAAATTGGGTCAACACCGATCAGACAGAAGAAGCCACAACAAATGCTGATAACAGCTTTGGGTATAAGATGTTCCTTGAAAGAGTATAGTTTCATTATCGGTCTCAGAAGCACAGGAAGCTGGAATCATTAAGAAGTTTAGACAAAATAGTCTAGCATATAAGCAGAACAGACAGAGAACGGCAATTGTTTATTACCTTTGAACTTGTAGTTTTCTCCCTCAGAATGTTGGCGACATCCAAACCCAGAACTGCTGACCTTCGAATTTCTGCCTATAAAATAGCCAAATGACAAGTAATGCAGAAGCAAATATCAATTGTACAAAACAGATAGTTCATTGCAAATAATACAAAAACAAATATCAAATGTGCAAACGAGATAGTTCACTGCTCTAGCCTTCAGAATATAAAAACCAAATGCATAATATCATTGCGATGTCAACAATGAGACATGGTTCAATCTACAGCCAAAGGATAATACCTCTGAATGCTCCAGACCCAAAAACACTTTTGGATCAGGTATGTCTTGCGATGAGTCCAAATTTTCATCTAGTATCTTGCAGAGAAAATCATAGGTCGTATTGACTTTTGTGGAAGGCATTTTAGTGTCCTAAAGAAATTCGCATGACGAATAAAAAGAAAAAAGAACAAGAAATTAGTACAGTCACCTTCACCAGAAAATGAATCAAAGAGAAAGTAAAGGACTAACCTTTAACAGACTAAAGATAGCTTGTCTGGATTCATTAGGATACTTCTCACATATTGACACCAAAATCTGTTTGCCTTGGCTCCCTGATAAAAAAGGGCCAAGCTTCTCAAAAGGCCGTAAAAGTGCTACAAGTGTATAAACTCATTCCGCTGGAAGCATATACCAATTCTGCAATTACTGTGCAAAACCAAAGCAAGAACTAGAGCATATGAATTGCAGATCTGAGAGTAGATACAAACCTGATTTGGGTGATTCCAGATTAATCTTTCCGTTGAATACCTCTATTTGCTTAGAAAGAAGTCGCTTGACAATGCGATTAACATGGTCTTTCATAGGAACATTTTCAATTACTGACAATAAAGTGCGCTGGGACGAATCATCAGTAGCACTGCAATGCAAAATTAATTTGATTAGATAGAAATAATCAACATGTTAGAAATATATTTTTACACAACATACATATGTCTACATGTAGGTGTATACATAACCTACCTATACTCAAGTAATGAGTCCAGAAACACAATTACGAACTTATCCATGTTGAAATCCTTGGTTAATTCTGAAAGAATCTCCGAGACATCCCTTCAAATCAAGAATGCAAATAAATAAGAAACATCAATCCAGATCTTCCAAATTTAAATTTACCAGTCTATGCAATAAGCATAGACATAAGCATATTATTACCTGATATCACTTATAGCATCTACCGTCTTCTTAGGGATCAGTTCCACAGATTGAAGCTAAACAAGAAACATAATTTCAATGATCAGTCAGGAAACACAACTGCCTCAACTATATAGCTACAAGTAACGCATTCTACACCAGAGCTAATCATGCTACGAAAGTATACTAACGTAGCTAGCCTAAGATGCATAAAAATCAAGTTACTGTGATTTCAACAACTCAACTTACCATTACGCATGTGATTTAAAAAAAAAAAAAAATTAATAATAATAATAATAATAATAACAATACCTGAACAATGTTGATTACAGTCATAAATGACATGCGCAACCATTGCAAGTCACTTCTGTCTTTTGCCTCTGCCCTAGCTATGTCCGCCACCAAGTGCAACAAGCTTTTGACAACACTAGAAGCCAAGGTTGCCTTTTGCGCTAGTAAACTCGCAATCATTAAAGCCCCAGCCTGTACACAAAATAAACAATAAAATATATCTCCCGTCTTTAAGAAATTAAGACTTATAGATTTCAAATAAGAACTCAAAACTGGCGTGTTTGAACTTAACCTTCTGGTCCCGTCCTCTGGCACCAACTTGCAAACCAGAACTCACATGCGGAAAAATCCTCTTCACGATATTGCTATCAACAGTGACAAGCCCTAAAACCTCAAAAATGACAGCTGTGCAAAATGCAGTCACATGTGTCGAGGGTTGATTCTTTTTCGCAGGTGTAGCCTGAAAAATAATCACTTTGAGGCATTAATGTTGAAAAAAAAGATAAGGATACCGAAAAATCACCAACGCTAAATAAGTTCACACATAATCACAAATAGCCTCCAAAACACCCATGTCTCGAATACACTGTTGCACAATGACCTCCCTGGGCAACCGTGCTCCTGATGTCCTAACTCCATCAAGGAACTTCCATCTACTGTTTCTGTACCCAAAATTACAAGTGTCATTTATTTGGGAATGCTCTTGCAGATGAAGAAAATGGAAATAAAAATGAAGAATGGACAGAAAAGTATAGTTTCACACATCCTTCTAAACAAAGCCCTAAGTCGGACTTACCCAGTATCGATTAACTGCACTATTTTCACAAATACATGAGTGTCATGGAATGGCAATGAACACAAAATCAGGTCCTCTGCATTGTACACATGGACCCTACATTACCAAAAGAAATTGAGATAAATGAATCACAAGGTTCTAAACTCACAAACCGAGAGAAAATATCCCTCAGAATAATAAGCCCTTGTAAGAAGTGGGATGCATACTTGTATCTGCGAATTAAATACTCCAATGTCTTCAAAGCAGAAGAGAACTCAAGATATCCAGATAATAACCGCAAATAAGAGCTAATGGAGACATCAATCCGTTTGTTTTCATCTTGACCAACCAACTCTCTATCCAGCTCCTTACTCTGATGGCTGAACAGATCATTCTTATAAATGCCAAAGCGCACCTCCAAATTCGTCAGCCCCTCCAAACCTGATTTAATCAAGGATACAAACTCTTAAGAAAAATGACACGCAGTACATAGTGCCAAATTCCGAATATATGGTTTTAAAAAGGAATTTTTTTTATTTTTTTTTTTGTTCGTCTAGGACGTGATATTTTTTTAATCAATACCAGAGAGGGCAATCCCGTGGATGGTGTCGAGGTCAATATCTGCAGCTGCTTTGGCATCGAATAGAACCGAAGGACGAGTTAACGGCCTCCTCCTACCGGGTTCAGGGTCGCTAGAGGCGTTTAGGATGGTTTTGATTGCCTGTAGCTGAGATGAAATTGAAGTTCCCGCCATTGACTGTTTGGGCTCTTATAAACTAAGAACGAAACCGACTAGTAATGGAGTCTGAAAGATACGACCTCCTCGGCGGCGCTTTCTGTGCAGCGGTGCGGATGGCGGTGGTGGCGAAGGGTCCTATCTGTGGAAAGAGAAGGGTCAGGACTCAGAAATATGGAGGCAAAATAGGGTTTAGGGTTTCGGTCATTTTGTGTAATTGGGTCGAAGTAAATGCATGGAAATGAGAATATATGGGGATGCTTGTTGGGTGATTTATTTAAAAAAAAAAATATAGAAATTAAGTGGACAAAAAAAAAAAAAAAAAGAGTGGACAAGCATAAAAATCACGTATTCCTTGAATACGTTTTTCAAAAAAAATTATTTAAAAAAACGTATTCTTTGAATACGTTTTCATTTAAATGTTTTAATTAAAAAAAATCGTAAACAATTTTCAAAATAATTTTCGTTAAATAAAAAAAATAAATAAAAACCGTATTTGAGTAATACGTTTTCCGAAAAAGTATTTATTAAATGCGTCTTAAAAATATTTATTTTTTTAAAAAAAAATACATTTAAGCAAAACGTATTTAAGGAATACGTTTTACATTTAAATGCACAGAAAACGTATTCCTTAAATACGTTTTATGTAAAATATATTAAAAAAAAAAACAATCTTCTTCTCCATTCATTACGCGAACAGCACAACAGAGAGGAGCACTACTGAGAGCATAGTTTCAAAGAGGGAGAAGAGCGAAAATACTTGAGAAAAAAAACTCGATCCAATTTTCACTCTAACGTGAACCGACAACAGCGACACGAGCCTTATTTCCGGTTAATTCATTCGCACGAGGTATATTGGTTTATCTTAACTTTTTATATTTGTTTGGAGTTATTTGGAGATTGATAATTGTTATAATATGTTTGAATGTGTTGGTGTTTGAAACTTGAAATTGCTAATTGATTAATGATTATGTGTGTATGTTGAATTGGATATTGAAATATTATGTGTTAATTGTCAATTGTGTAATTGTTTGGTTGTTGTTGTGGTTAGGGTTTTTTTAAATTAGGGTTTCAATCTATCGAAATTATAGATGATTTATATGTTATTGTTCGATAAGGGGATTATTTGATTGAGAATGATTTTTTTTTATGGTTTTTTTGGTTGAAAGTGAATTATATGTTATTGATGGATTATGAGTATTAGGGTTTGATAAAAGAATTCCTGATTTTATTTTTAACAGGTATAAATGGCGTCTGCCGGACTACCATACTTTGTTAATGTGTATTGGAATTATCCCAAAGAGGTTTTAGATTCATTTTCAGATTTTATAAACCGTCCGGATGGTTCATTTTGCATTGGGGAGAAGATATCATTTCAACAATTTGTAGATATACTTTATGAAAATTTTGGTTTCCGTCGAAATGGTTTGACAATTGAGGGGATTAGTTTACTGACAAACCGACCCGATGGTTCGTGGAATATCGGAAACATGAATACTGATAGTGCCTTTGAGTGGATATATTATTTTCCTGCTTTCTCCTATGTGTATTTGCATTTAGAGTTGAAGCAGGTTACGCAGGCACCTACAGTGATTACACAGTTTGAGGATGTTCCCCCTTTTTACGGGGGAGTGCCTGATTTTGAAGGTACGTCCACTTCGCATGTTCGTAATTTTGGCGAAGGGACAAGCTCAACAGCCAGAGAAGAACCCGATGATGATTTCATTCTTGATGAAGACGATTTCACAGATGATACATCGGAAACGGAATCGGATA
Organism: Striga hermonthica; assembly: GCA_902706635.1. Lineage (NCBI taxonomy): Eukaryota > Viridiplantae > Streptophyta > Magnoliopsida > Lamiales > Orobanchaceae > Striga > Striga hermonthica. The sequence goes on along the minus strand of CACSLK010027831.1, from coordinate 1,955,081 downwards.
GATCAATAAGCGAGGAGAGTGATCCAGAGTTTATTGAAGAGCACCCATTTCCTAGTACCGGTCAACACGTGTATCGCGAGATGGGTGAGTGGGATCCGTCGTGTGTAGACCGAGATGAGCATGCTCTCCCTCGTTGGAATGGAAATGTCGATTCTATCCGTTTGGGCACTGTTTTTCGGTCCAAGGAAGAAGCACAGATTGCTATAATGAATTGGAACGTGAGTAGATTGAGGGAGGTTAGGTCAAAATATTCGAATAAGAAATCATTCAAGGTGGTGTGCAAATCCGAAGAAGCTCAGCCTTGTCCGTGGAAGGCTAGGGTGACGCACTGCACACGGGTTCATGAACTATGGGAAGTAACGGAATGGACCGAGAGGCATAGTTGTATGCAAGAAGTCGACAAAAATGACCACAGAAATGTAACCGCCACAATGATTTCAAATCTTATCATGACCAAGATTCAAAAAAAACCGGAGTACAGTGTTACCCTGATCCAGGAGGATGTAAAAAAATGTTGGAAAGTCGATGTGAGCTACAAGAAGGCGTGGCACGGGAGGAAAAAAGCCATCGACAGTTTGTATGGCACTTGGGAAGAGAACTTCGCACAACTCCCTCAGTAAGAAAAATTTTATTTGAAATGCACGTATTATTTATTTTATCTCACTATGTTTATGTATTGACGATTACGTTTTATAACGTGTAGGTTTTTTGCGGCGCTTCAAATAGCGAATCCCACTACAGTTGTACAGTGGGAATGGCAGGGTGGGGATATGGCGGCCCACTATGAGCACAGAGAATTCAAATTTGTTTTTTGGGCTTTTGGTCCCGCCATTCAGACCTTCCAGAGATGCCCGCTGGTAATTAGCATGGACGGCACGCATTTGCGTGGCTCGTACAAGGGGAAGTTGCTTATGGCCGTTGCACAAACTGCAAATAAGCGGTTATTGCCAATCGTGTATGCGATTGTGGATGAACAGAGCAGGGAAAGCTGGTCATTTTTCCTGACCAATCTACGGCAACATGTTGTCGGCGACAGACAGATATGCTTTCTTTCGGACAGGGATGGTGGCTTACAGAGTGTCGTGGATTCATTGGCGGCTTGGCAAGAACCCGCTGCATATCACCGCATCTGTCTTCGACACCTTCGGAGCAACGTTGTTACTAGGTACAGGAATAGCAAAATCCGAAATTGGTGTTGGGAGTTGGGTTCACAGCTTTCAGAGCGAAAATTTCAACAGATACGAGAGCGGCTTTCGGATTTTAATCCGGATGCATACAATTACCTGTTCGGAATTCCTCTGAACAAGTGGACCCTACTTGGAGATGAGGGAGGACGTAGATGGGGTACATTGACGACCAATATGTCCGAGAGTTACAACAACGTCCTGAAAGGTGTTAGGTTCTTGCCCTGCCGAGCTTTGGTACGCGCCACATTCATGAAAACTCTGGACTTGTTTGAGCAGGAACAAAAAAAGTCCACGAGATGCAGTAATGCCATTGCTAGTGCCCACTATGCGGCTTTTTGCGAATTGGAGAGTACGGCCGCAAATCATAGGGTGAGATGTGCGAACGCTGCGAGATCTCTATACGAGGTGACAACGGGTCTACGACCGAGTGGTAGAGGGGACAAAACGTATGTGGTTTATTTATTTATTTTATAATTTTAATTTTTTTTAATTTTGTTCACTAAAATTTTTAGTTGTTTATAAATATAATTCAATGTGTGGAAAAACAGGTGTAAGGTTTGGTTCGACGAGAGGCGTTGTCGTTGTCTGAAGTGGCAGACACATAGGAAACCATGCTCTCATGCTATAGCTGTGTGTCGACAACTTAATACTCCACCGAAGTTATTGTACGATACATATTTTTGGACGGAGACCTGGGTAGCTCAGTTTTCTAATTGGACTTTTGCTCTGGTTGGTGATCCGGACACATGGCCGATGGTCGGATGGACCTTACTACCACATTGGGAGAGGATGATCACGAAGGTTGGACCCGGTCGCGCGTAAACGAGGCGTTATCGCATGCAAATGGATCGTCGGGCACGCCGCCGGAGTGATAGAGGGCAGTGCAGTAGATGTGGTGATACAGAGCATTTTGTGGATGACTGTCCGTCCTCACATCCTCGCACTGATAGATCTAGACGCCTTGATGAGTGGGGAAACTAGATTTGTTAGTGTGTATTTTTTTTTATGTGGGACTATTTTTTTTTATTGTTTACTTTGATTTGTTGGACTATGTTTGGATTATATATTTTTGTTATCTTGGACTGTATATGAGTTGGTTTGTTTGTGTTTTTATTTTTAGGTGATTGTTCTGAAATTGTGTAACAGGTTGTAACAATTTTGGTGTAACAGCTCTGAATGTTTTTGCTCTCTGTTCCAGAATTTTTTTTTTTTATGTCCCAGGAAACCGTATTCACAGAATACGGTTTATATGATGATTTAATTGTAAACCGTATTCAGTGAATACGGTTTACTTAATTAATTATTTATAAACCGTATTAAGAGAATACGGTTTACTTAATGAATTATTTGTAAGCCGTATTTCTTAAATACGGTTTCTTAAAAAAAAAAAAAAGATACAAGGATCCCAGATTGGGGACTCGAACCTGGGTCTATGGGTGAGTCCGGTTTCTCTCGGCGCACCTCGTACCATTGTGCCGCCAGGCACCTTGCGTTTATTTCTGCGCAAATTATACACATATACATATACTATAAATTCAATATATTATATACTATATGTTTATTATATACATATAATATAATATAACATATGTTATTATATGTTATAACATTGAAGTCGAATTAGTACAATCGAAGTCAAATTAATACAATTGAACTCGAATTAATACAATTGAAGTTGAATTCGTACAATTGAAGTCGAATTTGTACACTCAAAGTCAAATTAATACAATTGAACTCGAATTAATACAATTGAACTCGAATTAGTACAATCGAAGTCAAATTAATACAATTGAAGTCAAATTAATACAATTGAACTCAAATTAGTACAATCAAAGTCAAATTAATACAATTGAACTCAAATTAATACAATTGAAGTCAAATTAATACAATTGAAGTTGAATTCGTACAATTGAAGTCGAATTAGTACAATCGAAGTCAAATTAATACAATTGAACTCGAATTAATACAATTAAAGTCGAATTAGTACAATCGAAGTCAAATTAATACAATTGAACTCGAATTAGTACAATCGAAGTCAAATTAATACAATTGAACTCAAATTAATACAATTGAAGTCAAATTAATACAATTGAAGTTGAATTCGTACAATTGAAGTCGAATTAGTATAATCGAAGTCAAATTAATACAATTGAACTCGAATTAATACAATTGAACTCGAATTAGTAC
>CACSLK010027831.1:1926786-1938092 GCA_902706635.1 Striga hermonthica | reverse complement strand
CTTGGAAATAAAACGACTCAGGCCTGCTATTCGACCAGTTAAGATCTGCACCTCCTCACTTTCTCTGGGTTGACCTCGATCCCCCTCCTTGTGACCATATAGCCTAAGAATTTTCCAGATTTGACCCCGAACGAGCACTTAGCGGGATTCAGCTTCATCCCATACTTCCGAAGGGTCATGAATGTTTCTTTTAAGTCATTCACATGGTCAATTTCCTCTTTGCTCTTCACCAGCATATCATCCACATACACCTCCATGTTCCTCCCCAACTGCTCCTTAAAAATTTTATCCACTAACCTTTGATACGTCGCCCCCACATTCTTTAAACCGAAAGGCATCACCACATAGCAGTATGTTCCGCGACTTGTCACAAAGCTGACCCTCTTCCAATCCTCCCGAGCCAGCGGGATCTGATGATACCCTTGAGATGCGTCCATCAAACTAAGTAGCTCGCACCCTGCCGTGGAGTCGACCAGCTGGTCGATCCTAGGAAGCGGATATAGATCCTTCGGGCATGCTTTGTTTAGATCACGGAAATCAATGCACATCCTCCACTTCCCTTCCGCTTTCGACACCATCACCGTGTTTGAGAGCCATTCGGGGAACTGAATCTCCTTAATGTGTCGTGCTCCCAACAGCTTCTCGACCTCCTGTTCGATAATCTTATCCATCTCCGCCCCATGGTGCCTTCTCTTCTGCTTCACCGGCCTCACGCTGAGGTCGATGTTTAGCCGATGCTCAATCACCTGCGCACTTATCCCCGTCAGCTCCTCTGCCGTATAGGCAAAAATATCTGCGAACTCCCTTACCAACTGGATCAACCTCGACCGAACAGGCTCTCCCAAGTCCTTTCCTATCCTAAACTTCCTCCTTTCACACCCTTCAATCATCTGAACCTCCTCGACTTCCTCCCCAGGTTGGCTATCCATCTTCTCCTTGCCCTTTTCCACTTTTTGTCTGTCCTCCCTCGACCTTGATCCCCCTGGTCGATTAACCTCTTCCCCTCTTGACTCGGCCTGCCTTTTCGCCAATTGTCTGTTATTGCTGACTGTTGTTTGATAGCAACTCCTCGAAGTGAGCTGATCTCCGGCAATCTCCCCTACGTTTTTGCCCACCGGATATTTGATCGTCATGTGGTACGTGGATACGACCGCCTGGAATGCGTTCAAGCTCGTTCGTCCCATGATGATGTTATAGGATGACTTAGCACCTACGACCACAAATCTCACCATGCGCACCTTTCTCAACTCTCCTGATCCCAATGCCACGGGCAGGCTGACTTCTCCCATCGGCATAACCTCTCCTCTATTAAAACCGTACAGTGCCGTGGTTACCGGTTTCAGCTCCATATTCAGCTCCCTGTTGATCTGCACAAAACAGTCATAGAACATCACATCTACCGAACTCCCGGTGTCAATGAACACCCTCTTCACATCAAATCCTGCGACCTCTGCGGTTATCACCAAGGCATCATTGTGTGGCAGGACCACTCCTTCGGCATCCTCCGCCTTAAAACTTATCACCGGCATTCGGGCCGTGATACTCACCTCCTCCCTCTTCCTCTTCATTGCTCGAACGTGGCCTTTCCTCGCATTGTTTGAATCTCCATCCGTCGGTCCTCCTGAAATCATGTATATTGTGCCTCTTTTTATCTGGCCTGCGTCTCCTTCTCTTCCCCGCTCCCTACTTCCTCGCCTCCTCTTTCCCTCATCCCTTTTTCGACCATCTCGACCGCCTCGCGCATCCTCATCATCATCTTCCTCACTTCTCTCGACCGAGTCCTCCCGACACCTTCTCTTCTCCTTCCTCCTCCCCTTGTCCTGATAAACAAACTCCTTGAGGTGTCCTGCTCGAATGAGGCGCTCAATTTCATCCTGAGGTGCCGACAATCCTCAGTAGTGTGGCCATAGTCTTTGTGGAAGCGGAAATATCTCCTCGACTTCGGTTGGGTGGGCCCCTCGAACCTGGACCTGGGCCACGTCACCTCTTTCTCATCTATCCTTTTTTCCATAGCTACCAGAACCTCGGCTACCTTTGCGTTCAACGGGGTGTAATCATGGAATCTCTTTCCTCTAGAGATGGGTCGGTCCTTCCACCTATCCTCTCGCCCTCGATCTTGTCTAGCTCGCCCCTCCCTCCTGGGCGAGGCTTTCCTTTTGGGCGAGACTGTTTTCTCCTTCCTCGACTCCCCTCGACCTAATTCCTCCAGCTTGGCAAACTCCGCCTCGGTCTCCTCGAGATTGATATACTTTCTACACCTCCTCAGTACCTCATCATACGTGTGAGCAGGGGTCTTAGCCAAAGAAGTTCTACACGGCCCCGCCCGCAAACTCCTTATCAATCATCCCGCCTTGACCTCGTCGACCGCCGACGGGATCTCCAAACAAGCCTGATTATATCGAGCAACATACTTGCGCAATGACTCTTTCTCGCCCTGCCTCATCGCCATCAATGTCAAATACGTCTTCTCCTGAGCCACCGCGCTCGAATATTGATTTGTCAACTTTTCTGCAAAATCTCCAAAGTCCACTATCGAGCCTGGGAGGAGCTGTTGGAACCAGTCGAGCGCCCCTCCCCTAAGGGTCGATAAGAAAGCCCTGCAACTAACGGGATCAGTATATCCATGCAATACAGCCATATTCTCAAACGTCCTTACGTGTCTCGACGGATCAGAGGTTCCATCGAACACCAGGTTGGTATCCTTGTAATTATTTGGCAAAGGCGCTGCCAGTATGTCCGCCGAGAAGGGATGTCCTCGAGCGCGCCTCTCTGCTCGACCATCCACCTTAGCCTGCAATTGGCGCAGCTGCTCCGCCATCCTCTCCATCTCCCGGTCATGCGCAGGCCCGCCTCCGCCATAGCTGGATTCATTTTCCTCCGCATTTTGTCGTGACCCTGCAACAGTATTCAGCGCAGTCGTAGCCCGAGAAAGACTGTTTGTAACTTGTTGAACCGCCTGGGCCGCTGCCTCCGCCACCATTTGTTGCATCTCCTGCCTGGTCATTACCACCGGTTGGTCGGGGACCTGAACCGCTGCTCGCGGCGGTGCTCCTCCCTGGGCCGCCGCTCTTCCCTGTTGTTCCCCTGTCCCTCCTGGTTGCACTGCTGCCAAATTTTGTGGTGGTGGTGGTGGCATCGCCGCCGCGTCTGCTGCGCGAGCCTCCTGGGCATGGTTGGGGCCGGTATTTCCTCCAGGGATCGCTGTTGCCGCTCCTACACCTTGGAGCACCGGTGCGGGGGTAATCGGTGTCTGCGATGGGCCTGAAAAACCCAGAGGAGGACCTTGCCCCAACGGCCTGGTCGTTGTTCAAGCATCATCGAACGTTGACTGTAAGTTTTTGGGAATTCCGTCCGCCATAGCTGAGCTTCAAGCACACCTTTTGCAACGAAAGTCCCACAGACGGCGCCAAATGGTAACACAAAACCTCCTGACCGGCTGGAACTTGAGTAATCGCCTTCCTTCTCGCCGGTTGAACGTCGTGCACCTACAAAGAACTCTCACACCGGAGGGGTTTTCCGGTGAAGAGCCTCCGAAGCTTAAGTCAGTGTGTATTCAATCAATTCTCAAGAGTAATAGAATGATCGTGTTGAAGAAGAAAGGCTCACCCCCTTTATATAGGGGTGGGATACCTGACCTAGGGCTGCCCGAATTTGATGAGCTATCTGCCCTAACTGCCCGTCCGTACACACCAAACGCGTGTGTCAGAGGTAGCCGTCGCCACTATCGTTTGCACCAATCATCTTTGGACGCGTGTCCTCCTGCACATGGGGTATGCTGTCAGAGGTGGTTATCGCTATCCGCCACTGCCTTCTCGACACGTGTCCCCTTCACATGGGGTAAATATTCTCCTGGAATTCTGTCAGAGGCTTCCTTCACGCGCCTATAGCTAGGCCGAACAGCGTGGTGTTAAGTCCTCGAAGTAACCGACCTGTCGAGGTCGAACAGGTTGCTCGATCGTGTATCTGGTTGAAGGATAGTTTGGTCGACAGCCTTGCTCGGTCGATTAGTTGACTGCTCGATCTCTTTGGTCTCCTCATGATGCGACCTCCTCAACCGGTCAACGGACCGATTTAGCCTTGTGGATATAATATCCCATATCAATAATATATGTTAAAAATATAACATATGTTATATTATAAAAATATAACATATGTTATATTAGAAAATATATTATATGATATATGTTATAATATAGTAGATGTTATATTATAACATAACATATAGTAGATGTTATATTATATACTATATACTATATATTATATAGTATAACATAGTATATAGTAATGTAATATAGTATAACATATAGTATATAATATATTGCAATTTATAATATATGTATATGTAATTTGCGCAAAAATAAACGCAAGGTGCATGGCGGCACAATGGTACGAGGTGCGCCCAGAGAAACTGGACTCACCCACAGACACGGGTTCGAGTCCCCAATCTGGGATCCTCGTGCCTTTTTTTTTTTTTTTATTTTGGAAACCGTATTACGTTCTGCAATTAAATCATGCAGAAACCGTATTCAAGGAATACGTTTTCTATATTAAATATAAAAAAAAACTTCTTCTTCTCTTCTTCTTACGCGAACAGACAACAAAAAAAAAATAAAGAAACAGAGAGGGAGTATAGCGAGAGAAGAGAAGAGAAGAGGTCGATACAATACTGCAATTCGGTCGGAAAAAAAGGGCATCACCATCTCACTACCACCGCACGGTATATTATCGCCGTCTTCTTACATTTTGTTCAATTAGGACTTCAATTTTTACTAATTTTCAATCATTTTCGAATTAGGGTATTTTTTGAATATTGAATATCTTGTTTGATGGAAATGAGATATGTTGATGTAATTGTTGAATATGTTTGTATGTTAAATTGATGGGTTATTTGAAATGTGATTAGGTTGTGTAGTTTGTTTGAGAATATATGATTTCAAGGTGTTCGATAAAATGCCTCAAAGGGGTTCTTTAGTTTGAGCTTCTTTGGTTGTGTTATTGGCTTTGTTGTTACATATTTGTGAATTTGGGATGATTGTGATGAGGTGAAGAGGTGTTGAAGGTGGATATGTGAATTTTTAATATGTTAAATTGTTGTTTTAATTTTAAGGAAAGGGGTTTAGGTTTGAAATTATAATGTTATTGAAAATGTGAAATTGTGAACTATTGTGTGAACTTCGATTTTTTGGAATTACGACTCCAATTAGAACTTCGAATTGTGAAGTGTTTTTGTTAATGTTATTAGCATCTATTGTTCTTGATCAATATTACATAATAAATAACTTTAATCGTAATTTATTATTTTTTCCTATTGTTTGTAGATAAATGGCTTCATCGTCATCCTCACAGCCTCAGCAGTACAGTGTGCATCCCGGTCCGAGGGATGAGAGCCTTCTATATCTCCAGTACAAACATCGGGCAGAAGCGATATTTTTAAATGTGCCGGGAGCCGTGACAAGACGTTCACAAACCGTCGTTTCGACACCCAGTTTTGGAAGGCAGTGCCTAAGCAGACACTGTCGGTTTGAAGGGCCATCGACCGGACTGGTTTCGGCCCCATGTTTCGAATGGGTCGAGTCCAAGCCGACAATGCCCTCCTCACTGCTCTCGTGGAGAGGTGGCGCCCAGAGACGAATACGTTTCATTTCGATTTCGGCGAGGCCACCATGACGCTCCATGACGTACAAGTCCTATTCGGTCTGCCAATCAATGGAGCTGCTGTTGTGGGAGTGACTGTAGAGCTATCACCCTTACAGTGGCGAGAGAAGTGCAAGAACTTGCTAGGGTTTGAGCCCTACGTTCAGGTATATTTTTTCATAATTTTTTTTTAAATATATGTCAACTCAATATATCATTTTTAATATGTAAAAACTACTCTCAGGATCCTCCCACCACCGAGGCAGAGCAAGCAGCACAGGACCCTAGCTCGTGGGAAATTGCTGGCCAGTGGTTGAATATTGGGCCTTTGGAGCGCTCTTGCAACACCGAGTTGCAAGAAGGACAACCGGATATCGTGTACGAGCAGAGGGCGAGGGTCCTTATCTTGTGGTGCATTGGGTCATTCATCTTCCCCGACCAGCGGGCGGATGGCATCCCACTTTACTGGCTCCAGCTACTAGAGGACTTCGATGGTATTCAGGGGTACAACTGGGGTTCAACGCTCTTAGCCGGAGTACACAGAGCGTTGGCGATCTCGTTCAAGGCCAATGAGAAGTGGTTGAAGAACTGCGTTCAATTGATCCAGGTATATTTATTTTATTATTATTTGAAAATTTAATATTTTATTTTTCTTATTTCGACTAATACCTAATAACAAAATTAATGTCCACTTGTGTAGGTTTGGGCATGGGAGCATATCCCTTGTGGTAACACAAAACCTCCTGACCGGCTGGAACTTGAGTAATCGCCTTCCTTCTCGCCGGTTGAACGTCGTGCACCTACAAAGAACTCTCACACCGGAGGGGTTTTCCGGTGAAGAGCCTCCGAAGCTTAAGTCAGTGTGTATTCAATCAATTCTCAAGAGTAATAGAATGATCGTGTTGAAGAAGAAAGGCTCACCCCCTTTATATAGGGGTGGGATACCTGACCTAGGGCTGCCCGGATTTGATGAGCTGTCTGCCCTAACTGCCTGTCCGTACACACCAAACGCGTGTGTCAGAGGTAGCCGTCGCCACTATCGTTTGCACCAATCATCTTTGGACGCGTGTCCTCCTGCACATGGGGTATGCTGTCAGAGGTGGTTATCGCTATCCGCCACTGCCTTCTCGACACGTGTCCCCTTCACATGGGGTAAATATTCTCCTGGAAATCTGTCAGAGGCTTCCTTCACGCGCCTATAGCTAGGCCGAACAGCGTGGTGTTAAGTCCTCGAAGTAACCGACCTGTCGAGGTCGAACAGGTTGCTCGATCGTGTATCTGGTCGAAGGATAGTTTGGTTGACAGCCTTGCTCGGTCGATTAGTTGACTGCTCGATCTCTTTGGTCTCCTCATGATGCGACCTCCTCAACCGGTCAACGGACCGATTTAGCCTTGTGGATGTAATATCCCATATCATCTAATCCCCCCCACTCTGGTCGAATCTGAATGATTCGATCTAAGAGTGAATTAGCATTTATCGTCCTTCTGGATGGTTCATCGTTAGATATCGACCAGCTGATAAGCTTCCCGCTCACTCTTTTGAATTATTCCCCCTTAATCACTAGCCATAAAGTCATCCACTTTATGTCCTCTCTGTCGCGTCCGTTTTCTGCCACGCGTCACGACTGTCAGATGTGTCAGGCGCTTTAATTATTGCGCCTCCTCGCCTATCGCGTCCGTTTTGAGCTCCGTGCAAATTAATACTCCCCATCGTTGGATCTACCTTTAATCTGACGGCCCTTATCTTTTCACCCTTCAATCACCAAAGTATAAATTCCATACTTAGCGTATTTTTCCACTTTTTCCACCTTTTCAGCTTTCGGATTTCTCTGTGCCCAGAATTCTCTTCTGCAAAAACTCTTATTTTCTCGACGGTTTCTCCTGCGCCCCTTCAAACTTCCCTCAATCATCCATCGCGGTTATGAGTAAGTCTCCTTACACTTGAATTTATACTCTTTGTAGTGCTATTCTGTATATTCTTGGATTTTCAATGTTGGGTGTTTTCGATCCGCCTGTTGAATCGCCCCAAATTGGCTTGTTGTATGTTGAATTTGCGTATGGGATACTTTTGTCTGTCTATTGAATGTTGGGGATTTTGTCTTTCCTTTGAGAATTTTTGAAATTTCCACCCCTTTACTTTCCCAATTCTTCTCCTGATTTTTGAGTTGTTCTTCCCGTAAAACCCTAATCTTTCTTCTCCCCTCTTTCTTCCTTGCGACCGCTTCTTTTTTATATTTGTTCTCTTTGTTTTTGTTTTGGTTTTCTTTTCAGACACTGAGACCTCCTCTGATTCAGTTGAAATACTACCCTCTGCGCTCGAAGCCGTCCCTCTCTCAATCCTTCGCCCCGGCGATACAGTTCCCACTCGCGTTTTTACCGCCCGCGTCGCTTCTCCAAACTCCGGTGATAGTATGGACAACGTTCCTCTCCGTCGACGTCGACCTCCCCTTGGTGCGTTAGACGAGCCAGAGGAGGGCGAGGTCGATTCTCCGCAGCCCACAACTCCTCCTTCTCCGCCCAAACGGTCCTCGACCAAAAAACTTTCTCAGCGCACTTCTTCTTCCTCTCTCTCTCACCCTTGGTTCAAACCCGACAAAATCGGCCAACCACTTGGTTGGGCGTTCTACAGATCCTCTCCCTCTGACAAATTTGACCATCCTCCACATGATTGCTATACCTTCTTCGAAATCCAGTTTAAACTTGGCCTTCGTTTTCCTCTGAGTCCTGATCTTCTTCAGATTTGCCAGTGGTTCGGACTTCCTCTTCATCAACTTCCCCCTAATGCCATCCGTTTTATGACCACTTTCGTTATACTTTGCCATGTCCGCCTTGGTCGATTCGACCTTGCCTTCTTCCATTATTGTTATGCCCCTTCTAAACAAGGTCGAGGCCTGTATTTAAAGAGTCGTAATGGTGCCCATTTCATCAACGACGTCCCCTCCAACCTTCCTAAATGGATCGACCGCTTTATCTTTGTCCGTCCTGCTGAGCCTTTCTCTTGGCCCTCCATTCCATGGGTCAGGGAGGTTCCTCAGGAGGTTTCTGCCCCTCCTGCTAACCCCCTTTTCGAGCAACGGGTCCATTCTTGGAACTCTAAGACCGTTGCTTCAGAAACACTTCTCAGGGACGACAACCTTCTCCATCATTGTGGTCTTCTCACCCACAAGACTTGCCCTCCTCCCACTGATGAGATCCTTGATCTCATTCGACTTGAGGATGATCCAGGTAGTAATCGATTAACTGAATGTTCGTGCATTTCCTTGCTTTTATCTCAAGTGGTTATTACTGACCTTGCATCTGATCTATATTGTGATTTTTCCGCAGAGGTGCCCAGCTTCAATATCCCACCGAGGAAGACCCCTCTGAAGAAAAAATCGGGGACTGTCGCTGGGTCGAGCAACGACAAGGCCGATGAGTCAGCTAGCTCGGGTGGATCCCGACCAGAGCCGCCACCGCGATCGCCACCACGGCAGACTCCGTCGCCTCCTCCACCACCGCCCAAGGGGGCGCAACATCAACCCGAGAAGCAACCTCCACAGCCGCAACAGCCGCAACAACCTGAGAAGCAGCCTCCTCCGCCGCCGAAACAGCTGGGGCAAACTTCCCAGAACCCTCAACCCAAATCCATTTCCTCCTCAACCACCAAGTCCTCGACCTCCTCCAAGGTCGATGATCGTCAAAAAGTTGTCGATCACCAACATAAATCTGACGACCGCCGAAAGACCACTGATCGTCCACATCAAGCCGACGATCGCTCACACAGGACTGATGACCGCCAGAAGGTCGACAATCGTCAAAAAACTGACCGTCGAGCTCCCCCTCTCAAAGACTCTGTTCCTTCCAAAATCCCGGACAAGTCTCCCGAGCTCCACTCCTCATCCAAGACCTCAGCTTCAGAAAAACCCCCTCTCGACCAACAATCCCTCAAGACCCAATCCGCCGGCTCGACCAAGGCGCTGGTCGAGTCTGGCAATAAAGTTGATACCGTGCTGGGCAAGTGGTCCCGCACCGATCAGGGTGAGGTCGTCTGGAAGCGGGGCCGCGACATTTATCTTCCCCCCGATCCTCTTGCTCCGAGACCGACGTCCTTGCTGTCGGCGTCCACGAACGAAGTGGCCGAGCGCCTCGAGGGTGCTCTCCTCGAGGACGACCGGAAAAAGCTCGGCCCCACACTGCCCGAGTTTGGAGATCAATTTGTGCAGTGGATTGCCCAGGTATTGTTTCCCTTGCTTCCTGCTGTCTTCTTTCCTATGTTTCACGCATTGCACCAACTTTGAACTGTGCCCTCTTCACTGGTGACAGGGCTTGGTCCAATTTTTGCCTACGGTGCAAGAAGCTCGCGACAGCTCTGGGAAATCCTTGAAAAGCCTTGAGAGCACCATCAAGTTCTTGCAGGATAAGAACTCCACTCTCGTGAAGCATAATTCCCAGCTCCGCGAGGCCCAAGCAGAGCAAAAAGCTGAGTTCGATGTCAAGCTTCGGTCCCTTGATGAAGAGCTCAGCAATAAAAGCAAGGCTCTCGTGGAAAAGGATGCTGCTCTCGCAGCTAAGGAGGTGGCGGCAGCGGAGAAGATGCTGCGTTAAAGGAAAAGGAGGGCGTGCTCGAGCAGGATCGAATTGCTCGATCAGAAGTGGAGACCGCTCGAGCACAAGCTGAGGCTGCTCGAGAGCAGGCCGAGGCTGCCCGAGTACGGGCGGAGACGGCATTGGCCAGGGTGGAGACTTCTCGAGCTGAACTGGAGGCCACTCTGGCCAAAGAGAGGGCTGCCCATGCTGAAGAGAAGCAAAGATACGCGAACGCCACCGCCCTTCGGGCTAGGAAGATGCTTTGGGCAACCACGACTGGGCAGCTCTTCCTCCGAGAGCATCGTGCACAAGTGGTGGCTGACTTCATGCAGTCACCCCAATTTTTGAAGGAGGTTCAAGACTTCGGGGTGGATTTCTTTCAGTTCGCCCTCCAGAAAGCCGGCGAGCAGATCGCCGAGGATGATTTTGAGCAGCTCGACCCCGGGGTTATATGGGATTCCTTACCAAAGGTTCCCTCTAACTTTCACGGAGATCCTGCTCTACCGCTCGAGCATGAGTGGTGGTCGGGTCAGCTCGAAAGAACCCTAGGCCGATCGAGATATTAAAGAAAACCTTTGCTCTGCCCGATGATGCTACTCCCCCAGCTGCTATGTTGGTCGCAATGGCTGAGTCTATTCGGCGACGCCCATTTAATGAAGCCTGCGACTCGACCTCTGGCACTGGTCACCAGATCGACCCCAACGCCTGCTCGAGCAACGCCGACTCGACTGCTGCCCCTCCTCCTCCGTAGAATAATATTGTATTTTCTAGTTTGCATTTGTATCCAACTGAATTTCTGTAATGTGTATACTTTTTTCGATCTTACAATCTTCTGGAAATGAAAATGCTCTGGTTAGTTTATTTCTATCTTTGTGTATGCTTGTGCTGATCTGCTTCGGTGTGTTTGCGTTATTTCTTTACAAGGTAGCGTAGAGGACCTTTATGCTGTTAACATATTTTCCTTCCTGTACATTCCGTGTAATTGTGCACTTTGAACATATGCTCTCATGATCTCCATCATAATGGGCTATCCACTTTGCACACATGCCTGCCTTCTCAAGGATGGTCGTAACCTACGACCATCAGGCCTCGTGGGCATACTCATG
>CACSLK010027831.1:1856365-1873510 GCA_902706635.1 Striga hermonthica | reverse complement strand
TTTTTTTAGTAGGGGAGAACGAAAAATAAAGGGAAAAAGAAAGGGAATGGGGTAGAAGAAAAACACACGATCTAACACCTCTCAATGAAAGAACCAATGATGAAGATCGTGTTTTTTGATTGCCGATAAGACGCTAGCCCGCGCCTTGAATCGCCGATAGGTGTTCTTCGAGCCACAACAGCGCCTCTAGGAACGAATAAAATTGCAATAGAATTTTGGTCGAAAACAAAGTGGAAGAACAAAAGTTCATATTTCTATTCATAAAATTCATGATAAAAAATAACATGGAAAATGGTCCTTTATATAGGCACGAAATATATCTAGTCCTAATCTACCTAGGGAACTAATAAAGCAATAAAATATTAACTATCCTAATTAAGCTAGAAATCACAAAGCTAGTTGGAAACTAAATCCCT
This sequence comes from Striga hermonthica, assembly GCA_902706635.1. NCBI lineage: Eukaryota > Viridiplantae > Streptophyta > Magnoliopsida > Lamiales > Orobanchaceae > Striga > Striga hermonthica. The sequence goes on along the minus strand of CACSLK010027831.1, from coordinate 1,873,094 downwards.
TGGCTTGCACACCAAGTAACTCTCTCTCTCTCTTATTCTCTCTCTTTCTCGCACGCCCCTCGCACGCCGCCCTTGCGCCAACCGCCTCGCACGCCCTAGTCCTTGAGGACTAGGGCACCACCTCTTCGTGCGCGTGCTGTGTCCCTGGCGTGCGGCGCACGCCTACTCCTTCCGCATCCCTAACACGCGCGTGCCCCTCCACCACTCCGCATACCTCGAGGCATGAGGTCTCGCGCGCGCGTGCTTCCCTGGCGCGCGACTTTACCGCGAGCGCGCTAGCCAGCCCCGCAGCCCGCGCGTCCTGCTTACCCATGCCTGCGCCCGATGCTTCCCTTACCTGTGCGCGATGCGCTGCCTCGTATGCCATCTGCATGCGCTCATCCTTGTCTGTTACCTGGCCATTTTTGCTCGCCTTGCGTGCACTATGCTGAGTGCGCGCATTTCTGCGGTTCCCCGTGCTAACCTCTTGCGTGCATGGTAAGCGCGACTTGCGGCGTTCTTGAGCTGCCTAGCCACTTCCACATCACAAAGCCAAGACGCGTGAACAATGAACACCAGTGCTACAACTCGCCGGAGATACGCCGCCAGGAAAATGTCACCGGATCCAGCGGAATCGACCAGCTATGGGTGCGCCCCGGCGAGGAGAATTCAACGGTGCCGTCTTTTTGAAGTGAGCAGTTGCCCATCACCGAAAAAATGGAGGTGAAGACCGGTGGTTGACCAAAAATATCTTAGATCCAAAATCCTTGACCGATGAATCGATAGGCTTCCTGGCGGAATTTTTATTTGAAAATTTATGGGTAGAACGAGCAAGAGAAGAGCTTCGCGATGGTGTACAGATTTTTCAGATCGGAGGACTTCGACCTGCGGCCGGCGGCGGCCGACGTCGGTGGTGGAGTTTTCCAATGAAGATCGGTAGCTGGAGATTCGTCTCGATGAGAGGATTCCGGTGGTATCCTCGGATTTTTCATAGCCCTCACGGATTGCCGGGAAAATGCATTTGAATGTTCGATTTTGACCGGTTTTTCCCTAGATCTGGAACCTTTGACCACGAAATTGAAGGTCTTCCCGAAGGAATTTTTGCATGAAATTTTAAGGGTAGATTCACCTTGAGGAGATCTATTCGATGATGTAAATGATTTTCTGATCAAATCACGTTTCTCGGTGGCCGGCGGCGGAGGTAGCCGCCGGCGATGGCGGCAACCGGTGGAGAAGAAGGAGGTTTTTCAATTTTTTCAGTCGGAACTCCGCTTGACTTTTTGACGGGTTCCCACAGACGGCGCCAATAATACGAGTGTAATGAATTTCACCCGACTCCTTCAACTCGAACGACCTCCATACCTGCAGAACCCAACGCCGGGGGTGGCCCCGGCGTCGGGCCTCCGATGCCTAAGTCAGTGCTCAGATCAAGAGAGAGAAAGCGTGTGTAGTAACAGAATAAGGAGAGAATTGAATAGAGAATGAGGTACCTTAGCCCCCCTCCCCCCCCTTTTATAGGGGAAGTGTACCTTAAACCGTGTGTAGTATAATATAATATATCACCTTCATACTTCACTATTTGGGTTCAATGGTTCGGAGGTCGCGCCCCTAGGAGAGACTATGCTCGTTGTCGTCCTGGGGGAAGACGACTTACGAAAGGTGAAAATGGTGAGTTTCGTGGTAGTCGATGTCGAGTCGGCCTATAACGTGATCCTGGGGAGGCCATCACTCAATGCATTCCAGGCCGTGGTGTCGACTTACCACATGAAGCTGAAATTCTTAGTAGGAGATCAAGTTGGAGAGGCTCGAGGTGATCAAAAGCTATCGAGGACTTGTTATCAAATCGCCGTGAAAACCAACCAGCGGGCTGAGATCAAAGATGGAAAGAAACAGATGTTGAACAAAAAAAGGATGAGGAACAACGATCTTGAGCCACATGGACAATTAATAGAGATACAGATTGGAAAAACGGAGGAACAGACCACTAAAGTCGGGAAAGACATGGAGGACGAATTGCGAGATCAACTTATCGCATTGCTGAAGGAGTTCAGGGATATATTTGCCTTTACCCTTGAGGAGTTGACGGGGATCGACCCCGACGTCATGGAGCACAAACTCAACGTCGACCCCATCAGGAAACCAGTCAAGCAGCGACTTAGACACCATGGTGCGGAGATCGACAAAGCCATTGAAGTCGAGGTAGATAAGTTGCTGCGAGCAAGACACATCAAAGAAATCTAATTCCCCGAATGGATATCCAACACAGTGATGGTGAGGAAGGCACTAAACAAATGGCGTATGTGCATCGACTTCCACGACTTAAACCTTGCATGCCCAAAAGACCATTATCCTTTGCCTAGGATCGACCAGCTAGTCAACTCCACAGCTAGCTGCGAGTTGCTGAGTATGATGGACGCATCTCAAGGGTATCATCAGATTCCCTTGGCCCCCGAGGAGCAGAGTAAAGTGAGCTTTGTGACGAGCAAGAGGACGTATTGTTATGTCGTCATGCCCTTCGGACTTAAGAACGCGGGAGCAACCTACCAGCGATTGATGGATCGCATGTTTAAACCACAGATCGGAAAAAATTTAGAGGTATACGTGGACGACATTTTGGTGAAGAGTAAATCCTCGACTACTCACCCGTGCGATTTAAGGGAAACATTCGAGACCCTTAGAGCGTTTGGGATGAAGTTGAACCAGAGCAAATGTGCCTTTAGAGTAAAAGTAGGTCGATTTTTGGGATATGTTGTCACAAAACGAGGAATTGAAGTGAACGGTGAAAAGGTGAGGGCCATACTCGACATGGCACAACCTAGAAACATCAAGGAAGTGCAAGTCTTTACGGAGAGAGTCACGGGTTTAAGCAGATTCATTGCTCCAGCATCCGAGAAGAGTTTTCCTTTCTTCAAGCTGCTCAAGAAAAATACGACCTTCCAATGGAGTGACGAGGCTCAGATGGCGTTTGAAAAATTGAAAGAGTTCCTGAGCGAGCTGTCCTTATTAACGAAACCAGAGGCCGATGACGAGTTGATGTTATACATATCTGTGGGTTTGGTCTCATTAAGCTCAGTGTTGCTACGAGAGGAAGGAGGTTCCCAACAACCTATATATTACACCAGTCGGGTACTCCAAGGAGCCGAGACGAGATATTCCGAAGTCGAGAAAGCGGCTCTAACTCTGGTGATAACAGCGAGGAAGTTGAGGCCATATTTTCTAAATCACACGGTGGTGGTAAAGACGAATTTTCATCTTGGAGAAACGTTGGGTCGACCCACTGACTCAGGTCGACTTGTGAAGTGGGCAGTCGAGTTGAGTGAATATTCCATCAAGTATGAGCCCAGACGAGCCATAAAGGCCCAGGCCTTGGCAGATTTCATCCAGGAGTGCACTAAGGGAGAAGAGAAAAAATGGATCACGCATGTCGATGGGTCCTCTGCGGCAAAAGGATCTGGGTTAGGAGTTGTCCTCATATCTCCCGAACGCGAGCAACTCAACTTTGCCATCAGGATGGGGTTCAAAGCCTCAAATAATGAAGCAGAGTAAGAGGCATTAATCAAATGAATTCAACTTGCAATCGGTGGCAGTAGCAACATAGATCATAGCACATTCCGACTCACAACTCGTTGTCGGGCAAGTATTGGAAAATTGCGAGATTAAGAAGGATCGAATGTTGAAATATGTCGAGGAAATCCAAAGCCTTGGGCAAGGTTTAGAGAAATTTGAGCTAACACAAGTCTCGCGAGAGGAAAACAAGCGAGCCGATTGGCCCGCAATAATTGTGGTTCAAATGAAGGGAAGATGGGAAATTGCATTACCATGATGCATCTAGAAGGAAGTGTGTTGAGTGAAACAATGGAAGTCGACGAGAAGGATGATTGGAGGAAGTCGATCCACGAACTCTTGTAGGGACGAGTGCCCGCAGGAGATAAGCAAGAGGCGAAAAAAGCTGCTCGATACCTCGGCAAATAGTTTGAAGTCGAGGGAATTTTATATAAGAAGTCATTGGTCGGGCCCCACCTACGATGCGTTTCTGAAGAAGAACGAACTCAAGTCTTGAGAGAAATCCATGAAGGGTGTTGTGGAGCACACATAGGGTCTCGGGCTCTGGCTGGAAAAGCCTTACGAGCAGGCTACTATTGGCCTAAAATTCGAGCAATGGCGGAACAGTTAGTCCAGAAATGCGAAAAGTGCCAACGCCATGGGCAAATCACTCACATCCCAGCTGAATATATGACAACAATCAATACTCCAATCCCTTTAGCTCAATGGAGAATCGACTTAGCAGGCCCGCTGCCAATGGGGACGGGACAAAGGAAGTTCTTAGTGGTCGCTGTCGACTACTTTAGAAAGTGGGTCGAAGCAGAGCCCTTAGCAAAAATCACCGAGGAAAAGATAATACAATTTCTATTCAATAATGTTTGTTGTCGATTCGGAATTCCAAAAGTGTTTATCTCAGATAACGTAACCCAATTCCAAGGAAAGTGAATTCAAACATGGTGCTTCGACATGGGAATCAAGCAGCGATTTGCCTGAGTCGCGCATCCTCAAGCAAACGGGCAAGTCGAAGTGACTAATCGAACTATTCTCCAAGGGTTGAAGAAGAGATTGGAGAAAGCATCGAGAGCCTGGGTCGACGAGTTGACAACAGTCTTGTGGCCTACAGTACGACTCCAAGAAGCTCGACGGGTCAATCTCCATTTCATATGGTCTATGGAATGGACGCACTCTTGCCCATCGAAGTCGGCTTAAACTCCCACAGGTCGACATTCTACGAGGAAAATAAAAATGGGGAGATGATTGAAGAAGCCCTTGACCTAATCAAAGAAGGGCGAGAAAAAGCTTGGGTACGATCCGTCGAGTATAAACAGAAGATGCGCGCAGCCTTTGATAAAAAGTTCGGACCAGGCGTTTCCAAGTGGGGGATCTCATCCTCAAATGAGCAGATGCTCTCAAGCATGTTGGAAAGCTCGAAACTAATTGGGAAAGACCCTACACTATCACAAAAGTGCTCGAGAAGGGCGCATACAAGCTCGAGGATAGAAAAGGCCGACAACTGCCGCGATCTTGGAACGTGATCCATCTCAAACGCTTTTACGTTTAAGACAATGTTTTGAACTCTTTTTTGTACTAAACAATGTTCAAATCAAATTCAGTAATGAAATAAATTTCAAGTTTACGCTTCAATTATGTCTTTTACATTTCCATGTTGACCTTACCGCGATAACTTGGAAAATCAAATTTTTCAAAACAGCTATGTAGCCGATTAACTCCTACGACTACGAAGTCGATTAAACAACTACGAAGTTGTATTCACGAGTGGAATTTCGATAAGGCTATGAAGCCTCCGACTACGAAGTCGATTAAACAACTACGAAGGTGTATTCTCGAGTGTAATCTCGATAAGGCTACGAAGCCTACGACTACGAAGTCGACTAAACAACTACGAAGTTGTATTCTCGAGTGGAATCTCGATAAGGCTAGGAAGCCTACGACTACGTTTGACAGTTTTGAAGCTGTTGAAAAATCGTTGCTCGATTTCGACCAGCTCACAAGCCGGGTTGGGAGAAGACGAGTTGAAAAACTTACGTTTATCAGCTACGAAGCTGCTAAAATCGTTGCTCGAATTCGACCAGCTCGCAAGCCGGGTCGGGAGAAGACGAGTTGAAAAACTTACATTTATCAGCTACGAAGCTGCTAAAATCGTTGCTCGACTTCGACCAGCTCGCAAGCCGGGTCGGGAGAAGACAAGTTGAAAAACTTACGTTTATTAGCTACGAAGCTGCTAAAATCGTTGCTCGACTTCGACCAGCTCGCAAGCCGGTTTGGGAGAGGACATAGACACAATAAGGCGAGACGAAATACTCGAAAAAAGTTTATCACAATTAAAAAAGACATTGACGCAAACATCGGAAGCATCCATAGTAACCAAGAGTAGAGCGAAGGATAAACCAAAGCATAATCAACCGCGGGAATCGACAATCAACAGAAATGACGAGCCGGAAGAAACTGAATTATATTAAGAGAACAGTTCATTACATCCGTAACTATCTCAACCTTTACAATTTTGAAAAATAGGTTGAGTACGGCAATGATAGAGAAGGAAAGCAAACAAACAAAACATGGCAACCATCCTAACCAAAATTAAGTAAACATCTAATTTTTTGAGAGTCGGCAGTCGATTTCTCAGCAGCCTTATTATCCCCATCACCAATCGGCACAGTACCAGTACCTCCCTCCTCGACCGGCTCCGTGCCTCGTCCGACCTCTGCCTCCTCCTCGGCCGGCTCCGTGCCTTGCCGCTCGACCTCTGTCTCTTCGTTGATCGGATCCTCTTTCTCATAATCGGCCCCACTTGGCTCGATTAGTTCGACCGGATTGGCCAAGGGGGACGGGGGGACCTCAAGCTGGGACGGCAACTTAGCCAGATGAATGGCTTTAGCCTCGAGGCCGACCCACCATGGGTGGTCATAAGGAAGAGTCGCGTCGCCGTAAAACCCACCAGTGAAATGAAGGGTTTTCTTTATCTCCTCACGATCGAGCTTGCCAGAGAAGTCGGGCTTAGCAATGGCCGCTTCCCAAGTGTCAAAAGTGAAGTTGAAATATTGAAGCGTCGAGAGGAACAATAGAAAGACAGGCGAGTTGCAGAATCCTCAACCAAAACCTTGGGGTAATGCTCAAGGAATACTACACCGGTAGGGGACTTCAAAAAGGTCTTACGACCTTCCAAACGACCCGCCTCTTTTTTCGACAAGGCCTCGTCATTGGCCTTTGCCAAGTCGTTCTCCAACTTCTCGACCTTCTTCAGGGCCCTATCCTTCTCGGCCCGCAACTTGGCAATCACGGCGTTGGCAGCCTCAAGTTCTTCCTCCTTGTCCTCGAGCTCCTTACATTTGGCCAAATACTTCTCCTTCATTATTTTGACATTGGAGTCAGGAGAAGTGGCCTCGTCAATCATGGAAGGAAGCAGGCAGGCAAGGAGCTGAAAAAAAAAAAAACTATCAATACATAAGTCGAATAACGAATAATGAAAGTAATTACTACAAAGGTAAAGCTTACTCGAAGAAGAAGACGAGCGGCATAGCGAGCCCAATGATAGAGATTGTCGTCGGTCCTAGCCCTATCGTCTTCGGGCAGAGTCGAGTGAAGATACTCGAGGATCTGAAGAGGATTAGGGTTATCATAAAGCCGGGATGGCTGCTCGAGGGTAATTGGACGCACTAGCACGGGGGACGTCTGTCCCGCATTTTTCTCAGCAACTTTCTCTTTCCCTTTCTGACGTTTAAGGGACTCGGGCACAAGAATCATGTCCCTTTGGTCTTGGGCTCACTTGCAAGGATTCGAGCTAGGTAGTTTGCTCGACTTGGCGGATGATGGGAGCACCACCTTAGATTTTTTAGCGGCGGTCGTCTCGACCGCCGCATCCCCTGGCATCGAGCTCGACCCTCTAACTGGCTTCTTTGAGGGATCGGACGACCCGACTTGTCCTCGCCTTTCTTGGCAGCAAAGCGATTGAGAACGTTAACTGTAAAGGCAGACTGAAATTAGCAAATAATACTAGAATAAACAAGGGAATAGTCCATGATTACGATGATACCAAAGCCCAAAACCCCTGCGACTTACGAGGATCCTCAAGACAAGGAAGATTTTAATCGATAAGAATGTGAGCATGATTGAGGAGATATGGTTCTTTACACAACCGACGAGCAACATATGTGTGTTTATTGAGCTCTTCCAAAAGCAAGGCAAATTGGCTCGACTTCGGCCGTGCGTTTTGATCCACCTTCCCGGTAATCCAGACGTTAGAAAAGGGATACTCGCCGGCGGCTGGGCGAATGAAAACGAACTTCGACTTCTATTCGGTGACATCTGACGAGAGATCGTCCAAAAAAGAGACGCCCGAGCGGTGGACTAAGTAGTGAGCCCCTTTTATGAGTCTATACCCGTAGCAATAAAAAAGAAACTCGGGCGAGAAGTAGCGGAGTTTTATTCGAGAGACGATTATAAAAGCAATCATAATGCGGATAGCATTGGGAAAAAAATGATTTATGGGTATATGATACATGTTACTAATCGACATAAGTTCGGGTTGAATAGGAAAACGTAGACCGAACATTATTTGATCTATAAAAAATGTAAAAAACTCCTGGGGAGGACGAGAAAAATCGTCACCACGACTAGAAATATTCAGCTCCCAGTCAGAAGGGAGCCCGCTTAACGTTCTAGAGCCTTCGACTTGGGCTGCAGAAGCAAAAGAAAAAGGATTCAAAACGGCCACTTTAGCTAGTTGACACGCTATTGATACAACATTTTGAGGGTCGTCAGGAAGAGCAATTAATGGTACAGAAACTGGACTTGTTCTATATACAGGAATGTCCAGTAGCCTAAAGGGAATACCTTGAGGAAAGAGGTCAAGGCGAGGAGATTATCCTCGCGGAGGGTCATCTTGAACGTCTACTAAGCCACCCTCTACCAAAGCTTGTTCATACTTGTCCCAGTCGACGCGGGGGGTGACGACATGAAAAGAAGAGGAGGTAGGTGATATACTGGCTAACTTAAAGCCGACTACCTGGACAGAGTCAGACGACTGAAGGCCCTCATCGATCAAACGCTCAACGGTGTCGGGCGAGGAGTCGGAGTCGAAATCTATTAAAAAAAATGAAAGATGATCAGCATAACGGAGATAGCACTACGGGGCCAAGTAAACTACAGAGAGGAGGACAGTCGAGGACGAACGCAGATGGCATTAGGGCAAATAAAAAATGTCATCCTAATCCAAATGGTAGAATGCGAGGAAGGTTCGACGTAAAGATCTGAAGTGTGTCAGCTAAAATCCTAAGACAAAGAGTGGGAGAATCAAGGCTAGAGAGGCGAGCCACTAGTTGAAACAACGATGCGAAATACGCCAAGACGATTCACCCATTTGGATCGAGCCGCGACAAGCAAGCCATCTAAAATAAAGCTATCTGATTTAATATCTAGTAAAGAAAATTGCCAGAACAATGGGAGGGGCTCACGAAGAACATGAAGAACATTTTGGGACCTTTAATCACAAAACCCAGAAAACAAAAAAGAGAGAAAGAAAAAGAGCAAAGATATGAGATAAAAAACTTACTCATGTTGGCCTGTTGATGCAATATCTGGGAAGTCCCAAAAAAGTTGCCGTAAAATCGTCTTTGCCGGAAGAGCAGAAAACTTGATTTCCGGAAAAATCAGAGCTTTTGAGAATGGATTAAAATGCGAAAAAAGATGAATGAAGGTAAGAGAGGGTATTTATATGAAAACTGCAAAAAAACCCTAACCCTCGGATCAAAGATGGATCCAACGGTTAAGGATGATGCACGGAATTCGAAGCGACAGAGGAAAAATTGAGGCGGCGTGTCACATCCTTATCCAAAAATTCAAAATTCAAAATTATGATAGGCAGCAAACATGCCCGGGAAGATTCCCAAGTATAGGACCGAACCACAAGTGTCCTAGTCGAACTAAGCAAATTATCGGCATGACGAGTTAAGGATACAGACGAGGCGACTTATCAACAAAAGTATGGAAAGCAACGAAGGAAATCACAAATATCATTGACATCAAATGCATAGCTCAACAAAAGAAAATCGAGTAATAAGACTCGAATGAATCCTCACTACCAAAACTTACTCTTAAGCTCGAAATCGCTTAGAGTAATTTTTGTGGGGGAGGGGGAGTACATGATATAGCCCTACTATCCTAGTCCGGTTCAAATGCAAGCTATTCGACTTGATAAGCATTACTGACGACATCAGTAGGTCGACTTCCTTAAATTTGACTTGTCTCATGTGCTATCCAATGGATTGTCGTCAGCCCGATAATGCTTCCAAGACGATTCTTGTAAGTCGACTGAAGGTAAGTCTGTTAGAGGTATGCTGTAAAAGCTATGTTTTGCAGATTCTATCAATTCCATTTTGATCTGGCAATCATGTTTCGGTCAAAGTACATATGTTTGCAGTTTATTTATTTATGCAATACATACTCCATGTCTTATATTGAGGTAGTGTGGTTCGAAAAGTTTCGAACAGAAAGATCACCTATCGTTTCCTTATAAGACTAAACTATTCGTTCACAGTCTAGACTGGCAGTGAGACCCCACTTAGAAAAAGACTGTAGTGTATTCTCGATTCAGTTGGTCTTTGACTGAAGGATTACACTAGCACTTATGTTAAGTGTTGAACAGGACCGCGAAAGGCAAAGGTTATGAGACTCACTGACCGTTGTTGTAACCTCGCCCTTCAGTGATTGATGCGTTCTCTTAAGCTGTAATATAATATAAAATAGGCATATATTTTTATCTCTTATTTATTTGATTTACCAAGTGATTCCTATTCTGTTAGGATGACATACGAGGTATTTTGGTAAGTAAGAATAATTATATGATGTGCTATTATAGATTATTTACAGTCACTATGTTCCAGTGCGCTGGATTGATGACGTCCCCGAAATGAGCTCAGAAAGGAACATTATGTTAAACCCTGCAGGTAGACGATTGTCTGACATAATGGTAAAAGGCTGAGTGGTACTAATTTCTGAAATGAATAAGAAGTTGATTAATTATTTTGTCAGTAATTTAATTAATCAACGGACGTTATATCTTAAACATAGGGAGGTAAATCGATCAATCAGATTAATATTATTTAATCATGGAGACTCGATTTTATTGGTAAAATAGTGGGTAAATGGAGAGAGCAATAATATTACTCTAGTGGGATGTTTTATTATTTAATTCCATTAAATAGGAATTAATTTTATTCCATATTAATTAATTAGTTAGGAGAATAAAATTCCTACTAGAATCTTCTCTTGGGATTAGGAGACTTGGGAGTCTTCTAGAAGATGAAGATTAGTAGGAAATATATTTCCTACATTATATTATTAATTGGAGTAAAATTAGGCTTCCTAAATTAGGAATTAATTTTATTCCATGGTTATTCATTTAATTAGGAAAGATATTCCTACAAGGATCTTCTCTATTGTTAGGAGACTTAGGAGTCTGCTAGAAGGAGAGGATTGGTAGGAGATTTCCTTCCTACATTGAATTAGTATTGGAGTAGAATTGGGATTCCTAGGCCTAATGGAATAAGCCCATATTTAGCACCTCCTTAAGGTCCTAATGGAGCCTAGAAATACACCATGTCCCAACCTCTCCTATGAATGTTGTCTTGGCCGATTTTTTCTTCTACATACACGAGAGAATTACATCGTTCGAGAGTTAGGGAGATTTGATTAAACGCTCCACCAAGTTTAATCGGAATAGGTGTTTAGGTAATCCGTTAGAAGGCTTTTTGGTACAATTTATTCGAGCCTTTATATTTATATTTTCGGGTCATCATCATCACCTCATCGCCGCCCATCCGCCGCCGTGAGTGTTCGCTGGAAATCACCCACCGCCGCCGGAAGCCGTCCACGCCCGGCCGATCGCAACCGTGAGCAACCGCCCGCGACCGCGTCCAGCCAGGCCAGTCCAGCTCCCAGCAGCGACGCCCAGGACCACCGCACGAAGGCCGACGTCCGTTCGTGTAACCCCATGCCGTCGCGAATCGCGCCCAGCGTCCCAGTAGCCGATCGCGCACGACCCCAGCAACGACCGACTGCTCGCTGTTCGTCCCTAGTGCACGAACGTCACGCGCGCACCATTCGACCGCGCCCAGGAGTCTTGTTGCACCGCCCGCGTGTGTTCCATCTGCCAGCGCCAGTCCGCGTAGGAGTAGGAGTGCTTTCCACTGCACGCGCGTGCCCTCCCAACGTTCGTCCGCAGATCCCAGGGACCCGCGCGTACGCCCAGCGCCCGACGTACCCCACCTGCAATCCGCGCACCCGCCAGTCCGTTGATGCACACGCAAACGGACGACGCCCGCGTACCCGTTCGCTGTCCGCGCCCGATGCGCACGTCCGCTGCACCCGACGATCGAGACCCGCGCACCGTCCGTTCGTGATCCGTTTGACGAGTTCATTAGAATCAACTAAAGGCCAAACCTATCCGCCCATTAGGTTGTGGTGTTCAGACGAACTTCACCAATGGTACTCTACATCGTCTCAGAGTCGGCAAAAATTTTAAAAGGTAAACGTCCATATCCTAACTATAGATTCCTCTGCGTTAGGATTTATTTCGATAAAGTTCAATGCTGTGCATGTTGTTTGACGTTCCTAACAAAACCCAACAGACCCCGTCCGGTGGCTCTTCTGATTGTTGATATGTCTATCACGTCCATTACGTGGAATGGACGGGGCCTGGCTAATAGGGCCACTCTCGCTCATCTTCGCTCTCTCATTCATGATCATAGATTGGATTTTGTCGGCTTTATTGAGCTGATGATTCGCACCCCTGACTTAGACTATTACTCACGTCATCTTGGCTTCTATTCGAGCGTGGGTAAAATTTCTTATAAGATCTTCTTCTTTCACTCGCGTGATTACACTTGTCGAGTCCTCCAAGACAATGATCAGGTGTTTCATGTCGAGATTTCTGCTGTCCATCTCCCTGAGCCCATATTCCACACTTTGGTTTATGCCAAGTGTAATAAAGTCAGGAGATATGATCTGTGGGACACCCTGCGTGAGATTGCTGAGAGTATGGAGGGAGTGCCATGGATGGTTAGTGGCGATTTCAACATCCTTCTGCACCCCGATGAGCGTATGGATGGCCGCACGGACCGATTCCGAAAGATATGGGACTTTGCTCAAACTGTGGCGGACTGTGAGTTAGTTGATGTTAGATGTGTGGGTGAGCCCTTCACGTGGGTTAGAGACGACCTCAAAGAGAGGCTTGACCATGCCTTGATTTCTGAGGCGTGGTCGAAGGCGTTTGTGGTCACGGCCGTCACGTACCTCACTCGATTTGGGTCTAACCATTCAGCCCTCCTCATTAGATGTCGATTTTCGAGCACCCCCCGTCGCGCTTCTCTTAGGTTCCAGAACATGTGGGTTCTCCACCACTCTTTCCATGACATTGTCAAGGGTTCCTGGCTTCAGGCGTCTGGGCTCTTCGGGATGCGCAATCTCGAGGCAAAGCTCGGCAGATTGCGGCGTAGGTTGAGACAGTGGAATTGGGATGTTTTTGGAAACCTCCATCAGCGCCTTTCTGCGGCTCATAGTCCGCACGGGGAGGCTGAGCGGGCCTATGATCTGGATCCCACTCCAGAGAATAGGATTGCGATGCACCGCTTTCATGCTGAGTACCAGCTCCGACTCCTTATGGAGGAGAATTTTTGGAAGCAGAAGGCGGTTGTTCGCTGGGTGGCTGATGTTGAGCGGAACACTAGGTTCTTCCAGGGCTTTGTTAGGCAGAAGCGTGCTAAGTCGTACATCCATAGTATTGAGGTTGATGGGTCATCCCTGACCCAGGAGTCTCAGATTCGGGAGTCGGCTGTTGCTCACTTCCAGACCCTCTTCACCTCTGATAGAGGGTCCCTCGTTGCCCCGACCGTCTCTTTCTTCCCTACCATCCCTCCTTCGGTCCACCTTGTCTGCCTTTGCAAGCTCCCGAGCAGGGAGGAGGTTAGGGATGCTGTTTTCGGGATTGATCCCAACAGTGTTTCTGGTCCCGATGGATTCTCTTCTCTCTTCTATCAGGTCTGCTGGGATATAGTCGAGCCTGACCTTGAGGAGGCAGTGTTGGATTTCTTCTATGGTCACCGGATGCTGGATTCCTTCACGGCTACCTCTATTGTCTTGATTCCGACAGGCCCATAAGCCTGTGTAACGTGACCAATAAGCTTATTTCAAAAATTCTTAACGACCGTCTTTCCCCTATTCTCCCCTCCCTCATCTCTCCGAACCAGAGTGGCCTTGTCAAGGATTGGGTCATTAGTGATAACATACTTTTGGCCAAGGAGATGATCCACGATATCTCCCATGCGGATTGGAAGCAGGCACCGAACATCGCGCTGAAGCTAGATATGGCTAAGGCGTATGATAGGGTGGAGTGGCCGTTTCTTAGGGAGGCACTGGCTAGGATGGGATTTCCTGAGCTGTCGATCAGTTTTGTTGAGGCGTGTGTGGAGCACTGCACGTTCTTGGTCCTGGTTAATGGTAGCCCCACCGATTTTTTCCCCTCTTCTAGAGGCCTTAGATAGGGAGACCCCCTTTCCCCGTCCCTTTTTGTTCATGCAGCGGACTACCTCTCTTGTTGCCTTGACTGCTTCATCCGCGACTATCCAGAGATGACATACAACACCCGTGGATGACTTCATCATCTTCACCCGAGAAGATGATGATGGGCTGATCGAGCTTATGCACCTTCTGGAGCACTATAGCTCGGTTACTGGCCAGCTAATCAGTGTGCAGAAGAGCACCTTCACCCTCAGCGGGTCCACGAGATCACTATCTTTGCGCGCGGCGACCTTCCCATTACCTACCTTGGTGCCCCTTTATACAAGGGAAATCTCACGAGAGCGCTCTTTGCGGACATCAGGCAGAGGATGATCAACAGGATTTCTGGTTGGTCGCATAGACACCTTTCATTCGGTGGTCGGCTTGCGCTGATCAAGAGTACCCTTAGCTCCCTTCCGTTTCATCTTCTTATGGTCCTCGACCCCCTAGGTCTACTCTTGACGAAATTGACCAGATCATGGCTCGTTATTTCTGGGGTTACGAGGACGGTTCCGGGAGGGGGAGATGTACCCACTAGGTGAGTTGGGACTCTATCTGCCGCCCTTTCTCTGAGGGTGGCCAAGGCATCCACCACCTCAGGGTTATTGTTACTGCCTTCTCATACAAGTTGTGGTGGCGCTTCAGGGAAGGAAAGTCGCTTTGGGCCCAGTACCTTCGCGGCAAGTACTGCTCTAGATGCGCCAACCACCCTTCTTGGGTAACGGCGGTTGCTCATGATAGCAGACAGTGGCGGCGCCTTACTAGGGTCGGTCGGCGCGTCCAGGATCACATATTTTGGGTTTTGGGAGATGGCAAGGTTAGTTTATAGGATGAGTGGTGGATAGGTGATAGACCGTTGTCGATGGATAGACAGGTGTCGCATTCCCCCTTCATGCTTGTGAGCGACCTTTGGTCGGACGGTTCGTGGGATAGGGGGAAGCTTAATAGGGAGTTGGGCCTTGGGGCGGGTTTTGGCGAGCATTTATTAGATCAGATCCAGCAGATTCCTATCTCGGGGGACGATTCGGATGGCATGAGGTAGAGGCTTACATCATCGGGTGTGTTTTCTTCTACCTCGGCTTGGGAGCAGATTAGGCTGAGAGATCGGGCTGATCTTCTATTCGGATCCATTTGGAACGACTTTTTTTTACCCCGACCATTTCGGTTTTCTTTTGGCGCCTCCTCTTACACCGGATACCCGTGGACATTGTTTTACACGCGAGGAAGTTCTCCTTCCCCTCCCTGTGTGTGTGTTGTTCTGAGACTGGACGCCATGAGACTGAGACCTTTACCCATCTTTTTCTGGAGAGTGAGATTGTAAGGAGAGTGTGGGAGCACTTTGCCACCTGGACACATATATCCCTACCCTCCACAGATAGTTTCTTTGAGCTCTTGAGTTTTTCACACAGAGCACACACTTTAGGCACGTGGGCTTCCTCATTCCTTGTCTGATCCTTTGGTTCACCTAGACGGAAAGGAATAGTGCGAAGCATAGGGATATTACTTTTTTGCTTTCTCACATTGTTTTGCAGGTAGAGTGACATCTATCACTCCTCACATCCTTGGGTAGGCTCACTGCCTGAGACTGGACAGGCTGCTCGCCACGACACCGCTACATGGTGGCTCCTCCTGAGCCTGTTCGGCCCCCTCGGCCCAGAGCTGTTGTTTGGCTTCGACCCGATTCTCCTTGGGTTAAGCTGAACACTAATGGCTCTTTCAATCGCCAGACCGGAGTTGTCGGAGGAGGAGGTTTGATCCGGGACCACAGCGGCGCCCTTATCACCGCCTTCCATACGTCTCTTCAGGCCTCATCGAGCTACGATGCAGAGATTCAGGCACTACAGATTGGCCTTTAGATTGTTGCCCACCTCTCTAGCCATATTTGAATCGAGCTGGACGCTACGGCGGTCGTCACCATCCTGACCTCGGGCCACCAGGGCTCAGGCAGATTCAGCACCCGCTTATGCGCATTAGAGCTCTCCTGCGGTTTGTCCATCACAGGATTACGCACATTTCCCATGAGCGGAACAGACCTGCTGACTATCTCGCAAGTCTTGGCGCCACCACACATGACCTTCACACATTCCAGACCGACACTGCCACACTCTGCCTACGCACGCTGGTACAAATGGATCAGCTCGGATATCTATCTTTCCACTTTTAGTAGACTAGACTTTGTTCTCATTTGATCATACATTTATTTCGGGCACCTGATAGCCCGATGACAGATCTTGTACTATTTCCTTTTTCTGTTTTTGGTTCTTTTGTGACTGTGAGACTATGTTATCTGTAGCTATTTGATATTTTGGGCCGTATTGGGGTCTTGATCTATATATAGGTTGGGGATCCAATCCAATCCCCCGCCCTACGGGGCGTTGTTTGTTTTTTAAAATAAATACGTAGCAACAAGATAGAACTAACTTAGCAACAAGACATATCTAACCTAGCAACATCAGACAACTATCCTAGCAACTAGACATAACTAACCTCGTAACTACATTTAACTAACCTTGCAACAAGATTATAATAACCTAGCAACATCAGACAACTAACCTAGCAACAATTAACACCTAACCTAGCAACTAGACATTACTAACCTAGCAACTACAGACAACGAACCATACAACTACAT
>CACSLK010027831.1:1824701-1838225 GCA_902706635.1 Striga hermonthica | reverse complement strand
AGTATGTTTAGGATTTTATTTTTGGTCTTGTGAATTTGACAACTCGATAGTAAACGACGCTCCGAACAGTCTTCCTTTGAGAACGACCCGAGTCCGGATAGCTCGGTTACAAAATTATCCAC
Organism: Striga hermonthica; assembly: GCA_902706635.1. NCBI lineage: Eukaryota > Viridiplantae > Streptophyta > Magnoliopsida > Lamiales > Orobanchaceae > Striga > Striga hermonthica. The sequence goes on along the minus strand of CACSLK010027831.1, from coordinate 1,838,103 downwards.
TCTCAAAAATAATACAAACAGCGAGCCACCGTGCACCACCACCTCCTCCGGCCAACTTGCTCCGATTTTGACAAATTTTACACCAACGTGAAGCTCTCGTCGACGCCAACAACATATCCGAGACTTAAAGAAAAATTCCAGCGATAAGGCTTGAACTTGCTTTGTATTTGGTACATTTGTGTAAATTTTATACCATCGCTTCCTTGCATTTGGTACATTTTCTGGTGAACGGAGCTCCCATTTTCATTTATATCTCTCTTTACAAACTCCGGAAACCGTTCTTCTCGACATTTTTCATAGTACAACGGCTAGAACTTGCTTTGTATTTTCGTATTTTATTATCTTTGTTGTGCTTGATTACTACTCTTGCCGGAGTAGTCGTATTGAGTTATTTGGGTTAGACTTGTGTGATAGGCACGTCTTCCCGAGCGTGCCAATTTTTATGTGGATTGCCGGATTTTTGAGTTTGTAGGTTCCTACTTACGGCAAGCGCTGATAATCGATTCGTGCATTGATTCAAAAAGGAGTTGGCCGTATTATACTATTGCGCGTATCATTGGGGACCTAGAGACCCGATATTTTGAGCTTTCATGCATAAGTGCATTTTTGTCGAGTTTATGGAATCACGGTTATTATTTCTCCGAAATGCATACAAGTGGCCTTTATTCGGAGCTAAAGGACGGGACTCTCTTATACTTTGCATGTTATATGCCTGAGATTTTGAGCTTTCACGTATACGTGTGTCTTCGTCGAGTTCATAGAAGCAGGAATATCATTTCTCCAAGACACATACATGTGGCCCGTATGGTTTCATTTGTTTAATGCCCAACCGTTCGGATGGCTTCATTTTGAGCTCAAAGTCTTTCGGATTATTTTCTCTATTCCCACCGAACGAACACCATTAGACACACGGTGGTGGCCACCCCCGTGTAGAGTACGAACTTTCTTTTCCTATTTTCTTTTTCTTTCGTTGTTTTTTTGTGTATCCGTGTTTGTCTCCTTGTCGTTTATGTGTTTATTGTGTTTCGTTTTAGTTTTTATCGCTTAAACTTACATGATTATGTGCTTTCTTCTATGCTTTTTGGTCAAACAATGAGGATATTGCTTTCTTTTAAGTGTGGGGGAGGGATTTTCGTGATTATGCATGTTTAGGTGATATTTGTTTCGTTTCTTTTGGTGTTTATTTTTCGTATTTGTTGTGTCTTGGACCGGTTTTATTTGAGTTTTTGGTGTGTTTGAGTCACCTCTCCCGCATGAAGCTTTATGTTTGTTCAAGAGTCGTAATAGCTAAGTGGTGAGTCGAGATTTTCGATTGAATTCATTGTTAACGTTCAGGTCTTATGTACTCGATGAATTGGACGGTGTCCTAAAATTGATTGATAGATCGTTGACATTGGAACCCGCATGTGGATTCACGGAATTGTTTTGTCCCTTGTTTGTTCTCGATGGATTATCTTGAGGCATGCTTACCTTATGTTCGATATCATTGTAAACGTGTTATCTATGCACTTGTGGTACGTTCGATTGAGTTGTGATGATATTGTAATGGTGATGTATCCTTGTGTGCCACTCCCATAAAAAAAAGGAATAAAATGTGAGTTCGCGAGGAAGTACGGATTAGGCTCCTCTTATTCCGAGCCACTTCTGATTGGGATAATGAGCCCGGAAAACCGGTTTAGGAAACTCGAGGAAACCCTTCGAGGTTAAACCTAGATCATCTCATCTGGAAACCTCGTTTAGAAAAAGAAGCTCATGGAAATGAGTTCGTGGGAGTTGAAAGGATTAGGCTCCTCTTGGCTCGATTAGTCTTCTAGATAAATCGGTCAATGAGCACGGGAAACCGACCTACGAGCCTCAGGGACAAATCTCGAGGTTAAACCTAGGTAATAATTGTCCTAACGACTCTCATTTGGAAAAAGTAGTTCATTAAGAATTAAAAAAAAAAATAGGGAGTTGGCTTAATGGTTTCGTGCTTATCATCGCATATTTAGTAAACCATTTATAGTTTTTGCACGTGTATGTAGACGAGGGAGTTTGTCTTGAGTAATCACGTGTAGAATACTTGGGACGGGTTTTTGTTTTGTATGGATTCATTACGTGGGGACCGTGTTTTCGGATTGGATTTTGATTTTATGGATATCCGAATGAAGATAAGAGTTTCATTTCGCATGTTCGTTAATTTTGGATTTCTCGATTTTTCTTTTCAAGCTACTTGTTGGTTTGTTTGCTTGAGGACAAGCAAAGAGTTAAGTGTGGGGGAGTTGTTTGTTATGTTTTTTGTGCTTATTTTCTTGTATTTTATGTGATTTAGTCGAGTCGTTTTTATGTTCGTTTTAGTGTCAACGGGTCTATTTTGTCGTGTTTTATGTATTTTCATTTCATTGCGTATTCTTGTATTTTGCCCTATTTTTGCGTCTCTTTTGGTGTGTTGTTAGGTTCAAATTGCAATCTCGGGAAGACATGTAGTTCGTGTCATTGACCGAAGCATTATTCGAGCCATCTAGACCACTTCCAAGCCATCTCGAGACAATTTCGAGACGTGAGCCTAGACCGAAGACAACCAACCGAAACCTGGACTCGCTGCAAGACCCGTATGGTGCCCCGCAAAATGGCGCGCATGCACACCCACGCTTGGGCACTCGCCAACGGACTTGTATTGGCGACCCGCGAAACACAATGCCAAGCCACCCATGCGCACACTCGCCAGCGAACTTGAATTGGCGACCCGCGAAACACAATGCCATGCCAACCCATAGCATGTACTCGCCAGCGAACCTTCACTCGCGTGCCGCGAAACGCCCATCTGCACTTCTGCAGCACCCAAGGCTGAACTCGCCAGCGAACTTCCGTTGGCGACCCGCGAAATCCCATTTCTGCACTACTCCATGCTCAAACTCGCTGCGAACTCCGTTTCGAGACCCGCGAACTGCAGAATTTCATTAAATGTGTGTGTTTTTAGTGTGTGTTTGTGGTGTAGCTATAAATAGACATTGTGCTTTGTATTTTTGGACACCACCCTCATTTTCCCAACTTTTAAGTTGGAAAATCTTCTCTATTTTCTTTTTTCTCTTTCTTTTTATGTTTTGGTTTGGAGCTTATGAATCAAGTTTTTCGGTAAATTTCCGGCGACATTGTTTCGAGTAAAGTTTCGAGCTTTTGACTCTGTTTCTCTTCCCAAGTGCATGTGAGAGTGGATACTTAGTCTTAAGCCCCATTACTTCATATATCTTTGTTTGCTTTTTGTGAAAATTGATATTGTGCTTGTGTTGCTTGGAGGAAAAGGTTGAATCTTCAGATCGTGAATGCTTGACTAAGTGTGATTAGGAGATGAATGCTTGCTCGTCTTGTGCTATAGTTTGGTTTAGCTTCCTAAGGTTTTAGCTAGCATGGCAATGTTCGGTTATTTGTGTGTGTTTAATCATAGAGACTCCGGCGAATCAAAATCTCTCTTTCCCCTTTAATTTCTCTCATCTTCTTGCGTGCTTTCTCTTGCCTTGTTAATTGCTTTCAATTGCCCTCAATTTCGTAGATTAGTTTAGCTTAAATTTAAACCTTCAAGCGAGTAGCATGTTTAGTACCTTTTCGGTTGTGTGTTTTGGCGACTAGATAGTGAACGAAGCTCCGTAGAGCCTTCATTTAAGAAGACCGAGACCGGATAACTCGGTTACCAACTACCCAAGAATACTACGAACACTCTTATGTTTAGTTACTAATTTGTTTTGACTCTATTACCTTAATTATTTTTTCACAATCATTAAAAAGAGAGCGAGAAAAAGAAAAAAAAAATATATAAAAAAAAAAAAAAAGTGGAAAACAAAGCAAAGGGAAACTTTATTTAATAGTTTATACCCATAAACATCTTATTTACATTAAGAAAGAGTCATTGGTCATATGTGATGGATAGTGGATACCGCCATGCTCTCCCGCAGGTCAACTCCTGACAGATCAGAGTGGCCTTTCCGTTTACAATAATTACTACTTTGTAGTGCAACAAGTCGTTAATGAAACATTTTAATTATTTGGGTTAATTCGATTTACAATTATATCTATTAAAATTAGTTTTCGTACACACATAATTTACATGGATCGTATAAGGTAGTGTACTTTATAAAACAACACGTTGCAATTCATAAATCCACACGTTGCACTTTATAAACCAAAACGTTGCACTATATAAAACAAGTTACACTTTATCACCGCACTCCACGATTAACGTGAACACGTCAAAAGAGAGCGCCAAAAATACTACACAACATAAATTTAATTTTAACACCTATCACATCATATATCAACAAAAATCACAAGCATTATCCTAGTCAGTTTTTGAGCAATGTGATTTTGTCTGAATATGGTAGCTGGCGGGTGATTATGTTTGGGGTGGACTCTTGAGAATCTAATTAGATGTAGAGACTTGATTGTAATAATATAAAACTTTAATATACTACAATTCAAGTCATGAGTAAAATGTGTAATTAATGAAAAATATAATTATTATTTTAGTATTTGTACTTAGTTTTATATTATATAAAAAAATAAAATAATGTTATTTTGTTGTATAAATTTTTCCTCTCGGTGATTTTGGAAATTGGAAAAAACAAAGACGACATGAAATAAACGTAATTTTAAGAATAAACATAAATATTGAATCAAAATGTAAACTTTCGAATTGACAAATTTAGTTTGGTCGATATTGTGCAATCTGATAGTCATTAATGTACGATTCGTGTTACTATAATGTGCATTGACAATACATAAAAAAATACAAACACAACAAAAAAAATTATATAGTTTGGTCGGTTCGGTTATTATGTTTATTTTAAAAAAACAAAGTCGTCATCGAACTGAAATAACCATGATTCTAAAAGTAAAGACGGATAATAGAATTGAAATATAAATTTTTTTAAAGGTAATTTTAGTTTGTTCAGAATTTAACGTTATTGTTGGAGAATTAATTTTTTATTTATATTAAAATTATATTGAATACGTTAATAATTTTATTTATAATTTTTTGTTCAAAAAAATTTGAGTTCGGTCGGTTTCGTTCACTATTTGTGCGATCATAGTTGTGATAAAGTGCAGCGTGTTATTTTATAAGGTGCAACGTGTTGTTTTATAAAGTGCGACATGTTGATATATAAAGTGCACTAGTGATAAAGTGTAGCGTGTTATTTATAAGGTGCAACGTGTTGTTTTATAAAGTGCAACATGTTTATATATAAAGTGCACTACTAAAATTTTGGTACCTTATCATGCTTGTGTTTTTTTTTTTTTTTTTGGATGGAGACCGTTATTAGGCTTGCCAAACAAATAAATATACCCCATTTACTTAAATCAAATGCGTGCCTTTTAGTAGTTTCACTTTGAAATTTGATTTCACAATTCAATTCACCCCAGAGGTTAATGATTGCACAAAAATAAATTAATTCTCTCAATAAACTGGATACGATGAGGCTTATGAGGTTAATTTTGCTGTTTGGGATTCATCCATCAATTATCAATTTCACGCGCTTGAGGAGGCCGGCAGATGAGACGTTGCCGGCAACGGAGGAGCGGCGGCGGAGGAGCGGATGACACACGGTGAGGGCTGGAGGGGCGACAGTGTGCGTCGAACCAGAAACCTCGACGACCGGCGTAAAGCTTGTGCTAAGGCCGAAAAAGGCCGACTTAGTGACCCAACCTTCTTCCGTCGAACGGTGGATGCTCAGGTTGTGAAATCTACGACGGATGCGCCATCGAGGGATGTGGCGGAAGGTGTTGTCGCGACGACGGGCTGGTGGCGCGTGTGTGGTGTGTGTGTGTGTGTGTTCAAGTTGTGTGTGTAGTGTGTGTTTGTGTGTGTGCAGCGTGCGTGTGTGAGTGTGTGTTTTTGGTGTAAGAGTGAGAGAGAGAGATAGAGTGTGTTGGTTGGGTTTGTGGTGGGGCCAATGGTGTATGTATAATGTCTGTTTTACCCTATTGAATAGTCAAATGTGTAAATTTGACCACAATATGTATGTTGAATTACCATATTGTCATTAATGATCGACTAAATTATGACTTTATCTTAACTATTGATAGGTAAGATCTATTGATTCACATTCATTCTTATTTCTTTCACTATCTATCATTCTCATATGATCCTAGCTCTATGTATATAAATATAGGGTCGCGCTCTGGTGGAAATGGTTCTCAATAAAAGAAATAAGAATAAATCGTAGCCATTAGATCGGATGATCTAATGGTTAAATAAAAAGCTAACATCATATATTCATTAAGGATATTTTGGACATTTTGCCAACTACCCCATTCACAAGCCCCACTATACAACCCATCACCACCAACCAACTCTGTCACACGCACACACGTGACACATATCCCACTCTCTCTCTCTCTCTCTCTCTCTCTCTCTCTCTCTCTCTCTCTCTCTCTCTCTCTCTCTCTCTCTCTCTCATACTACGGCGACCTGCGCACACACACTCACTCACACACACTACACCGGCGACCTGCGCGCACACACACATACACTCACACACGACTTATACATACACTGTACACACACAAAAGAACTACTTGTCCCCTCCGCTGGCCACCATTTACACAACCACCTACCCCCGCCTCACTCATCCAACCACCGACAATCGCCGTCTTAACTGTCCCACCGACCGCCTTCGCCACCCTCTGTGACGAGCACGACTAGAGTTCCAGCCGAACCTCCACTAACTCCGCCCTCTCACCCTGCACACATAAAATACACACAGTACCATCCCCGCCTGACCGTCACCATCCAATGCCATCGACCGCCATCCAACCCAACCCGGCTCCGTCATTCCCGAATTCTCCGGCGGCAACCGAGGTTTTATCGATCAAGGATCGGTGGACTGCCTCGAGTGCTGACCTGGCGGACGGCGGTGGCTCACGGCCGAGTAGTTGTGGCTGATTATGCCTAGGGTTTCGATTGGGGAGAAATGCCCGATTAGACCAAGGAGGAACCGAACCACGTCTTCTTGAGTCTGTTAGCAGAATTCACGACTGCCGTGATTGGTCGGAAATATGTTCAATTTTTTGAGATGTTGTTTTCTTTGCTTCGGGTTTGATCGCATGGGGAACGAAGAGATTTTGGGCGCCCCTCTAGGATTAGATCAACGGCTTCTAGTAAGCTATTACTGAGCAATTAGAGCAAGAATTGGGGCTCAGATATAATCAATTGGGTTTCAAATATTTGATTTTTATGTCAAATTTGATGGGATTTCTTTCTTTCATTCTTTCTTTCTTTATTTTTAAAGCAGAGAAAGGAACAAGTTGGGACATTGAAAGACAATTTTGTACCAAATGCAAGAAACAGAACACAAATTATTATGCGATTAACTCTATTTTGTAATTTATTATTTTTTATATATATTTTTGTACTTTTATACATATGTATATATCATATTTTTACAACCACAAATAATATAAAATATTAAAATACTAAATTTATTTTTATACAAATAGCTAGGCTTCGAGTGCACATTAATGTTACACGAATTGCACATTAGCGACTACCAGATTGTACTATAGCGGCCGAAACGGACACACAAAGCTTTGGGTTCGAACTTTATTATGTTTTGCTTCGACTATTTGTGTTTCCTTCTAAAATTTTGTCCTGGTGCGATGTTGACTTTATTGTTTAATATAACTAAACAGATCGAACTATATAAAGAATTTTATTTTATTATAATTATATACATATATATATATATAGAGAAGGGATCATATGAGAATGGTAGATAGTGAAAGAAATAAGAATAAATTTGTACCATTGGATCCAACATACCAAAGGTCATGATCAAGTCAAAATTTAAATATGTCAGTCAAACAAGTGGTTGCAATTTTGTAAATAACTGTATATTTTGTTGTCAAATATACACATTTGACCAATAATTAAGGACATTATTGGCATTACACATTTAACACACATAGATTGGGCCCTACACACCCACAAATATCGATCTCCCTCCCTCTCTTTCTCTCTCTCTTTCTCTCTCTGTTACTGCGCCTGCATCTCGCTCTCCCTCTCTCGCCGCTCAAACTTCACGGCGGCGGTTATTGGCGAACCACCGCACCTCACGGCGGAAGAAGAGCTCCGATCCACCGTCGACATCGTCCTCTCCTCGACTTCGCGACCTCCTCCATCGAACTCAGCGCCTCCGACGACCAGCTTTTCCGACGAGTTCTTCCGCCCCTGCCTGTCGTCTCCGGCATCCGCCTATACCACGCCATCGCAGTTGCCATCTCGTCCATTTTTTTCTCATACACCCCTCGTCTTCTCCGCGAATTGTAAATACATAAATTGAGCACCAATTGTAATTGCATTTATTCTGATTTCGGTAATTAGTTAGAGGTTTGTGTTCGATTTCAATTGATGGTCATCATTCCGGTTATGGCGGTCATCTTCGGAGGCATCGGCAGACTGATTGTGTGAAGGTCGGTTATGGCCTGTGAGAATGAGATTGGGGCATGATTTTAGAAATTAGATATATTTTAGTGGCTTGTATGCAAATTATGAAAATTAAATATATTTTCAATTGACATTTACCTCTCTTGTGGGTGTTTTTAGTGTCTTTCTAGTTTTGATTTTTGAAGATGAGAAAAGATTATAAGATAATAAATAAAATAACAATTGTTGAAAAAAAAAAAAAAAAAAAATTATTTTCAATTGAGTTCATGTGTTAAATTGGCAATTACTAAAAATTTAAAGGTACACAATATTAATAATCAAATTACACAATATTAATAAGAAAACAAATTGATCGCACTTTTGTCACAACACAAAATAATTGTTAAAGTTATTACGTGATTATATAATTATTATCGCCTACATGTTTGAAAATTAAAAAAATTATCAAAATCTCACGCGCTTAATTGTTAATCGGTCGAGCATAAAATTGTTGATATGCGATTTTGTATCAACATGCGGTATTTGGGAAATTGTTTGTATATATAGAATATGTTGGATTTCTATGAATTTTGTTGGTGAATTCTGTATAAATCAGTAAAACAAAAAAGAAAAAAGAAGAAGAATCTCTGTATTTGCGGTTTCTTCTTGTGAAGGAAAAAACATGAGGATTAGGAAGAGAAAAGTAATAATAGCCCCACAGACTTATTTGTCTGACGTCCATCATTGGGGTATATATATATGTTTTTTGGCGGGCCCGTTATTATTACAAGCGGTGTTATTTGTGAGCCCTAAAATAAAACAATTGATATAATACATATCCACGTGTAATATTTTAATAGGCGAGGCCAAAAATGAGTATTAACAGTAGGCCCCTGACTTTAGGACATGTTCTGAATAGAACTGTTCTGAAGTCACGTGTATAGCCAATTTAGCTATGATAAATAATGTATAATTGTTGGCCGGGTGCTTTGGGACCCGTAAATGTTTCGTGGATCGGTTCCAGGCTTTGGCCTGTCGTATTGACGGTAATCATGTTTTTTGTTCTGACGAGTGGAGTCGACTGCGTGGATAGTCAACTATGTGAAATTGATATATGAATGGGGCCTGCTTGGCCTGGTTGGGTAATTTGGTACCCGATGTTCGTGTGCAGTATGACGCGTTGGATGGGTTTGCGTCTGTAATGATGTTAATAGTATGGTTTGAACTGGTGCGGGCACTCGGGCCCCTTGCTTTGCTATAGATCTTTATGCAAAGATGCTATCGATATGATATATTTGTCCACCGAATTGAAGAACTCGGTTAGGAACAGACTTTCTAGCCCTACCAAGTTGAAGAACTTGGTGAAAATAAAGATTTTAGTCTACTGAACTGAAGAGTTCGGTAAAGGCATGGGTATCAGCCTTACCAAGCTGAATAACTTGGTGTAAGTAAAGGCCTTATCATACCGAGCTGAAGAACTCGGTGTAATGATTTTTTCTTTCGCATGTTTCCCAGCCGGGAAGGTCTTATTGACTTTGCCTAACCAGTGTGGGCCCAAACAGATGAAGGCGTTTGGTTTATTGTATTCTTTTGATTTGGACGTCAAGATGTACGTCCGATGCGCATATGTAATGAATGTATGTGTGACGCGCGTATGTGATGAATGTATGAATGCATCACTGAGTATGCCGATGCGTGGTGCGCATGCGCAATGAATGATTAATGTACGATAAATAAGGATACATCGATATTTTGTCGAGTCTGAGTTCCTTTTCTGAGTCTGATGTCATATTCTGGAAAGTCGGTAGTATGGAGAACCGACAAGCAAGCTGTTTTGAACTTGCAATAATCTACACTGTTCAGGCTGTGTCTGAATTGAAAAAAGAAGGGTCACCGAACTTCGTCACAGTTCGATTACGGANNCCGAACCAAGTGTGATTGGCTGTCAATGAGACCTCGTCAAATCATGTTTGCTGAAGTGACGTGGACGAGCTTTAGCCCAACCAAACCATACGTGGGATTTGGATGTATTACGAGGCGTCTGCTATAAAGGGGTCACCGAACTTCATTACGGTTCGATTATGGAACGGCCTCAACCGAACCAAGTGTGCTCGGCTGTCAATGAGACCTCGTCAAATCATGTTTGCTGAAGTGACGTGGACGAGCTTTAGCCCAACCAAATCATACATGGGATTTGGATGTATTACGAGGCGTCAGCAAAACCGAGTGTCATAATGTTTACATCTGTACCGAGCTGTTGCTCGGATTTTTTTGTGATAATTCTTTTTTGTGGCCGGAGCAGGGCCTCGACGGTAGGACAATACGGAGCAGAGGCTCAACGTAGGAAAATATAAACTTCCGCTCAGCCGGAGTCGAGGCTCAACGGCGAGAAAATAGGGACGTCGTCTCAGCCGGAGTTGAGGCTCAACGGCGAGAAAATAGTGACGTCTGCTCAGTCGGAGTCAAGGCTCAACGGCGAGGAAATGTGAACGTCATCTCAGCCGGAGTCGAGGCTCAACAGCGAGGAAATGTGAACGTCATCTCAGCCGGAGTCGAGGCTCAACGGCGAGGAAATGTGAACGTCATCTCAGCCGGAGTCGAGGCTCAACGGCGAGGAAATGTGAACGTCATCTCAGCCAGAGTCGAGGCTCAACGGCGAGAAAATATGGACGTCATATCAGCCGGAATCGAGGCTCAACGGCGTGGAAATGTGGACGTCGTCTCAGCCGGAGTCGAGGCTCAACGGCGAGAAAATAGGGACGTCGTCTCAGGCGGAGTCAGGGCTCAACGGCGAGCAAAATAGTGACATCGTAAAGAGATCATCAGCCTCGGCATGAATGAAAAGGTCGGGGTGGCTCCAAGCATAAATCAATGATTCTGCCTCCTGCATATATAAAGGAATTCTGCGCGCGCGTTAATAATTAACTGAGCTTGGAGTGAATGAGCTAGGCCACAACAATCGTCAATTTGAATTAATAATCTCAGCTCCGGCTCTGGCGTGGATAAATGAATTCGTCCCCGACATATATAAGTGGATTCAGCTCCGATCATCGATAAAGAACTTGGTCCCATCGTGAATAAGTTAATTCGGCCTCGGCATGGATCAGCGTATTCGGCCCCAATGTTGATGAGTGAATTCAGAGACAAGCGAATTATCAATCAATAAAGTGTGAATGAGTTCGGCCCCCACTATCGTTGGCTTGAATAAATAAACTTCGTCTTCGACTCTCTTTGCTTTGACTAAATAAATTCAACTCCGGTCTTCATTAGTTTGAAGAAATACAATTGGTCCACCGTAAAATTCCAGCCCTTCTCTCTTTTTCTTTTGTTTGGTCTTGCGCCAATCTTAAAGTAAGGCCCAACAAAATGAGACACCACCGCCCCTAAATAAGTTGTACAATTTTCTTTCGTGCACACAGTATTTCGCATCGTCTTTCTCGCAAATTCGAGGACAAAAATTTTGAGGCGTCGACGAGTTGATAGACAAGCGACGGTGTGGCGTAGTCAGGTGTTGAAGCCCCCAATGATTGCGATTTAAGATCGAAGACCACGAGGTCGATTCTGACTGAACCTTGCAGCTCGATGGCCCGCCGGAAGAGGTGAGTTCGGACCTCGGTAAATGAGGTCAGCGAGGTCGGAATTCGTGTACAAAGGAGGTTGTCAGTCGTGATTAAGAAAATGCGAACTCAGCCCCCAACGACCGTGAGGTCGGGGATCCGACTGTGAAGTCGGTTATGTTGATGCGATTTGCCGAAGAAGATGAAGTCGGTGGCCGGGGACTTACGAGGTTTGGCTCGGTTTTGCAGAGGTCGGGGCACCACCGAGGTCCGCGTGAAAATGACAAGGTCGGTCCCGAAGTGCAGACCTAAGAAAGATGAGGTTAACTTTCGGAGTCCGTTGATGATGAAGTTTACTTGTGAAATCGGATCTGAACGACGTCATTGATCAAAATCGAAATAGGTTCAGAATTGCGATTCTAAAATGGGCCACGGTTAGATGGGCTTGATTCCAAATTCGGAGCTTCAATAAAGGTGAGATTGGCTCGCCAATTTGCGAGAAAGGATATCGTCGGGGAATTGCGAGATCAGAAATGAGGGTACCCAGTTCCGATGACTGAAGTCGGAGTCAGCCCCGACTTGGCCCCAACTTTGAAGTCGGTGACGGGATGTTGAGGTTGGTTCGTAAGGACGGTCTGTGTCTGACATCGGGGCCAAATCGTATTAAAGGAAATGAAGTCAGACTCAATTTTCAATGTTTGTCATCTGAAGTTGTAGTCGAACATGAATTCGGGCCCATGACTGTGTCTTCGGGCTCATTTTGTGACATCGGCCATAGGCTGTGAAGACATCAAATAGACCGAAGTCAGTTTAGAGAAGTCAAAATTAGATCCTGGTCATGAGTTGTTGTGAGGTCGGGGTGCCCCGAGGTCGGTAACTATTCTATGGTCGGCCCTGGTGATGTGGTTGGGCCCGCGATGATGACGTCGGTGGTCCGTGAGAAGGTCGGCCAACGATGTAATATGGTCGGGCCTCGATTTTGAAGTCGGAAAAATTCGGCCCCGACTTGGCCCCGATTTTGAAGTCGGGTAGCTGCTGTAACTTCGGAGTTGTACATCTCTGTCGTTCGCTTTAGAAGGTGATGTCTGTCCCGGATTGTATGATTATGGCGCCGACCTGTTGAAACTTTTGGTCCCTTGCGACGTGAAAGTCTGAGTTGTGGCTAAGATGTCTAGATGACGTGGCCAATCTTGGTCCAAAACAATTTTTTGTTGACGCCGACTTCTTCACGGATATGAAGACTGAGTTGTTTGCGGCTAAGACTTCTATGTGACGTGGCCAATTCTGGTACAAGGAAAATGGATGTCGGCGCCGCTATTCATTTTCTTCGTGAATATGGAGAACTTTGGACGTTGAGATGACGTGGCTAATTTTATCCAAGCTTTGCCCCTTTCTTCTCGCATCTTCTGCAACTCTCTCTTTCTCTCTCTTTTTTTTTTTTTTTTTTTTT
>CACSLK010027831.1:1785721-1796484 GCA_902706635.1 Striga hermonthica | reverse complement strand
TTTTTTTTTACTTGTTTGCGTTGATTAATCAACCTACTAATTAAATCCTTTAATACTAATTAAATTCTTAATTTGTAGATTAGAGGAGTCGAGCCCTCACGCAGTTCACAAGCATTTTCATCCATTCATGTCAGCAGTTGAGGTGGGGATTTCTATGGTATGTCTTACTCTTAATAATTACATGATATTTATAATTAAAGTATGTCAGTGAGTATTTACCTGAGCGTGGAAAATTCCTGAGAGTGGGCATCAGCTAGATCTCACACCGTAGGCTGGAGAGCATCCCATGTATCCGACAATGAGAGTGTGTACACACGAGTTAGTCGTCCATTGTAGGCGAGGGAGTATCCCATGTATCCGACAGATTGACTTCATGTTGACCGTGTTGACCATGCAGCCCATGCACTTATCGAGCTGGTCCCATGCAACAGACACGTGAGAAATAAGGTTGCACATGCCTTGGATCAAGGAGCCAAAATTCCATGCAAGAAGACAAAAAATATATCCCAACCTTATCCTATAATGTGTGGTAAAAAATGTAGATAGCTAGGTTTTACATTCTAGAGTATTCTGTCATTGGGCCTTAGTATTTAAGCTCATTAAAGAGCCCCAGCCATTGTATGTTCATTTTTTATCAGATTTAAAAAGGAATGAAATACAGTAAAAGAATTTCTTGGAAAATGGTCATGAAATCAAAAATCTTTCATGGTATCAGAGCTTCAGGTTAATCCTGGAGTCTCTGATCCATTCTTCCTCATCTTGCAAAAGGTTCCCTTTATTTTCATACCTCCCAAATGGCCACCGAACAACCCTCCATCATTCAGCTCCAATCTCAGGTCATCACAGTGAAGCTCACAGAGAACAATTATCTGGTTTGGAAACAACAAGTGTTAGCTGCTATCAAAGGGTATGGTCTCGATCAATACATCACAAGAACAGAACCTCCCTCAAGCACCATTCTCGGCTCAAATGGTAATCTCATCCCAAACCCAGCCTTCTATATTTGGAATAGACAGGATCAATTAATTGTCTCATGGTTGCTATCATTGTTATACCCCGAGTTTTATTAATAAAGGAAAATACTAGCTTTTAATCTTAAAGCTAGCCTTTATTAATAAATAATCATGTTCATGTTCTAGTTCAAGTGATTCAGCCAGTTATTGAGTTCCAGTTTTAAGTTTGATTTCTAGTTGACTTTATATTCGGTTAATTATTTAAGTAACCGAATGAGTTTTCAGATTTAATTCCGATTCATTTAATCAGTTAATGAGTTCGGAATTAATAATCCAAGTTGACGAACTATTCGAAATATTAATGTTCGGATTAATCGTCTAAGTCAAGAATATTTGAATTAAGTTCCGAAGTCAAGTTATAACCGAAAACGAGTGTGTTCGGTTAAGGTTACCATATATAAACGTCGTCATTTCTATACAGCGACGCGTTCACACTTGGTACACCATCCATCATTATCTTATGCTTAAGCAATTGTCATTAACTCTTGCTTAATTAACTTAATCCATGTTTAGATAATTAATCACGATTAACTTAAGGTTAATTATGATTAATTAAATGTTAATGATGATTAGTTTAAGCTTAACATGCTTAAGGATAATCATGTTTAGTTAGTATTAATTGTACTTAATTGCCGTCGGAATGTGCACATGGACGGACATAGTGTCCGAGGAGGTTCAGTTCAGTTACAGACCTTGTGTCTGGAGATTACAGTTTACTTATATATACCTGCAGTCATGATATTGATATTATTATTAATATTTTTTCTTCAGTATGAGTTTCTGCGGAGTACAATGTTTTTAGTACTCACGCTCCCACTATTATCATGTTTTTCAGTTCATGAAGTCGGGACAGAGGAGAGAGATGACGGAGCTGTTTGGGACTATGCTTATAAAGTTTAAATTGCCTAAGCTTTATGCTTATAAAGCTTAAATTATGTTTTGTACAGTTTGAATTTGGCATAGCAGTGCCGTTATTATTTTCAGATAGCTTGTTTTCACGATCACGGTACTGCTATCTAATTTCACCACTACAGTTTCCGCTGATGTTTTACTGTTCGTCATTCTTAGTCAAATGAATCAGTCGGCGAACTAGTAGTTAGTTTTTCAAACCAAAAGTCCAGATTTTTCAGCCAGTTATGTATTGTAGTAGCACTCCGAATCAGTACTTCGCAATGTAAAATGTTTTATTTTGAACGTAATTGCGAAAAGCGCGCTCTGATTTTCATGTCAAGGCGGGGTGTTACAGTTGGTATCAGAGCACATTTTCGTGTATCTGAATACTTTATTAAGTCAGAAAGTTTTAGAAAAACCCGAACACGTCACGCTCACGCCTCGCCGACTACCAGGTAAGTGCTGATTAAGTTTTAAATTATAAACAATTTACTATTTCTATGCTCAGAAATTTCTCAGTTACGATGTAGTTAAGATGCTCGAATCATGTTCAGGATCAGTAGTCAGTATACTCAGGAGTTTATGTCAGTATTTCCCAGTCATGTTTAGCGACTCGTCAGGAAATTGTGTTCTTTATTAATCAGCTTCAATAAAGTCATTAGTAAGAATGTTCAAGTCCAATTTCAGAACTCTAGAAAGGGGCTAGGATTGAAAACCCTAGATTCCATTCTAGACTTATTCCGATTAAGTTAGTGTCTCGTTTAGTGATTTGTAAACAATTATGTTATACAAATCTTAGCAATCAGGTTCCTCAGGCATTTTCTATTGAAAATTGCCCAGTTGCCAATTAGTTGGCACATTCTAAGACAGAATTCCTTGAGTTAGACCAGGGAATAAGTTCAATTTTCCTAAGTTAAGTCAGTAAATCAAAATCAAGGCAAGATTTTTCATGCTAAAGGTTGTTAAAATTTTCAAGTTGTTATTAAAGTAACGGTTTCCAGTGTATAAGAGCCAAAAGTCCGGGTTACCATGGAGGCTTGAAATAAGAGCCATTAAGCCGGGTATACCATGGAGGCTTGAAGCTGAAACTGGAGCAGTACAGTTTCAGAAAGTAACAACCTTTAGAGTCTGCTAAATCGGGTATCTTACCAGTTAGATACACTGAGTTTAGTTGACAAAGTTCAAGATCAGTTATTTCTTTTGTACTCTTGGGACCAGTTATTACTGGAGCAGCCCTATACAGTACAAAGTAATGAGTCAATGTTCACGATTTAAAGGCAATGTTCATGTATTAAGGTCGACGTATAATAGTTGTTCAGCCGGGTTAAAGTGGAGGTCTATAATACAGACTATTAGTCCAGTTTTACCTGGAAACTTGAAGTCGCACCTTATCAAGTCAAGTAAGTTAATAAATGTCATGTTCCAAATTCCGAGGCGACCATTTAGTTGTCTCGGGATAGCTTTTAAGATTCAGATAAAGAATGATTCAGTCATGTAAAAGTCAAGTCCTGGATATTCAGTTATATGAATGCTCAGGCCAGCTATGTTAAGTCAAGGATAGTCTGTCTAATAAGACAAGACTTATCAGTCATTTTAAGTATATCCAGTGCCTCGATTCTCAAATGTAGATGATTTGAGAACTCGTAGGAAAGATCAGTTTATGATAAACTTTTCTTGAGGTTATGTTTGACCTCAGAGTAGGTAAACAGTTACAGGTACAACATGTCGATATTCGACACGACGGAGAAGACCAGTCAACAGCAACAAATCAAGGATGCATGACGCCAGAAGAGACGGATGCCATGCCTAAGTCACGGTACACTGGGAAATCACGGAGAGTTAGCATTATAGTACATTGAGGTTACTAGCTGAGATACAGATATGATCAGCCATACAGACTACGTCGACGTCGCAGGTACAATGTTCGTCAAGTGTTGTGTGCAGGTGTGCCGCACTCACTTTATGAGGAGCAGGTATGCCACATTACAATGTGTCGCGAACGATGTGCCGCGTATCGAGTAGACATTCACGAAAGGTAGTTGCCAGGATTTCTAGTTACCCTCATTTGTACATGTGCATATCTCTGAAATTTTCCAGGAGTACTAACGACTGGGAGTTACTACAACCAACGTTCAGACCGAAGATCAACAATCAGCCAGGAGATGAAGACCAATATGCTTAAGAATTATATTTACAATGTCAAGTATAATAAATGGAACACTTTATCTTATAAAAGTGTCCCGTTTCAGCCAGTGTTTATCATCAACTCACTTAATTGTGAATTGTTGATTTCTCAGTTAAAATCAAGTCTAATGTTCAGTATTTAATACTGAATCCTCAAGTCATGTCAGCAATAAGTATAGGCTTCGTGTTAAGCTTGTACATTTCAGTTTTAGTATTTTCGAGGACGGAAATATTTTAAGGAGGGTAGGTTGTTATACCCCGAGTTTTATTAATAAAGGAAAATACTAGCTTTTAATCTTAAAGCTAGCCTTTACTAATAAATAATTATGTTCATGTTCTAGTTCAAGTAATTCAGCCAGTTATTGAGTTCTAGTTTTAAGTTCGATTTCTAGTCGACTTTATATTCGGTTTAATTATTTAAGTAACCGAATGTGTTTTCATATTTAATTCCGATTCATTTAATCAGTTAATGATTTCGGAATTAATAAGCCAAGTTGACGAACTATTCGAAATATTAATTTTCGGATTAATCGTCTAAGTCAAGAATATTCGAATTAAGTTCCAAACTCAAGTTATAACAGAAAACGAGTGTGTTCGGTTAAGGTTACCATATATGAACGTCGTCATTTCTATACAGCGACGCGTTCACACTTGGTACACCGTCCATCATTATCTTATGCTTAAGCAATTATCATTAACTCTTGCTTAATTAACTTAATCCATGTTTAGATAATTACTCACGATTAACTTAAGGTTAATCATGATTAATTAAATGTTAATGATGATTAGTTTAGGCTTAATCATGCTTAAGGATAATCATGTTTAATTAGTAGTAATTGTACTTGATTGCCATCGGAATGTGCACATGGACGGACATAGTGTCCGAGGAGGTTCAGTTCAATTACAGACCTTGTGTCTGGAGATGGAGATTACAGTTTACTTATATATACCTGCAGTCATGATATTGATATTATTATTAATGTTTTATTTCAGTATGAGTTTCTGCGGAGTACAGTGTTTTTAGTACTCACACTTCCACTATTATCATGTTTTTCAATTCATGAAGTCGGGATAGAGGAGTGAGATGACGGAGCTGTTTGGGACTATGCTTATAAAGTTTAAATTGCCTAAGCTTTATGCTTATAAAGCTTAAATTATGTTTTGTACAGTTTGAATTTGGCATAGCAGTGCCGTTATTATTTTCAGATAACTTGTTTTCACGATCACGGTACTGCTATCCAATTTCACCACTACAGTTTCCGCTGATGTTTTACTGTTCGTCATTCTTAGTCAAATGAATCAGTCGGCGAACTAGTAGTTGGTTTTTCAAACCAAAAGTCCAGATTTTTCAGTCAGTTATGTATTTTAGTAGCACTCCGAATCAGTACTTCGCAATGTAAAATGTTTTATTTTGAACGTAATTGCGAAAAGCGCACTCTGATTTTCATGTCAAGGCGGGGTGTTACAATCATCCTTGTCTGAAAGTATCTTAATCACCACTGTTGGTCTTGAAACTGCCTTTGAGATCTGGGATAACTTAGAAACTGCCTTTGCAAGCCAATCTAGGGCTAAGATTATGCAGTATAAATTGCAACTCCAAACTCTGAAGAAGGGAAACTTGAGTATGATAGAATATCTCAACAAGGTCAAAGTATGCTGTGATGGACTTTCTGTGGCAGGACAGAAAATTTCTGAGGATGAGCAGGTGACTCACATTCTTGCTGGCTTAGAAAGTGAGTATAATCCAGTGATGGTATCTGTTGGAGCAAGACTTGAGCCTTACAAGCTGAGAGAGCTCCATGCTCTACTGCTTAGCTTTGAGAGCAGGTTAGAGGCTTTTGAGAACCCACAGTTTGGTTTTGATGGAATAGGCCCCAATGCCAACTATTCAGCCATGAGCAGCACATTAAAGAGAGGAGGTTTTGGAAATAGAGGCAGAGGAAACACAAATTTCAGTGCAAATAGAGGTGGAAGGACAAGTGCAGGAAGAGCAAATGGATCTTTTAGAGGTAGAGGAGGCAGGTTTAGTGGCAGAACAAGGTGTCAAATTTGCCACTTGCAAAGTCACACAGCAGACAAATGCTGGTATAGAACAGACCTCAACTTCATCCCAAGCAATCAAAGGAGTGGAAGCTCAAACACTGGGAATTTTGGAAATGAGCAAGGGTCATCTATGGCCAATGTTGCCAGCCTGGGTTCAGATGATGATGCATCTCAAGCTTATTGGTACCCAGACTCAGGAGCCACTAACCACATCACTCATGATCTTAGCAATCTCAGCATGACTTCTGAATTTGGAGGAAATGAAAGAGTACTCATGGAAAATGGAGCAGGCCTGGATATAACACACTTTGGTAATGCTCTTATGAGAGGTCCTGGTCCAAATAAATATCACTCTTTTCTTTTATTACATGTACCTGACATCACCAAGAATTTGCTAAGTGTATCACAGTTTGCACAAGACAACTCAGTGTTTTTTGAATTTCACCCCAAATATTGCCTTGTGAAGGATCAGGAAACAAGAACCACACTGTTGAAAGGGGAGCTTAAGGGAGGACTTTACTATTTCAATTTGTCAAACAGTAGAGATGATGCTGCTGAGAAGAATGCAAATAAAAGGGCTGAAAGGACCAGAAGACCAATTATGGCTTATTCTAGTTCTATTTCCGAAAATTCTAGTTCAAAATTTATGGCATTGTAGGCTTGGGCATGCTGCCAGTGATGTAATTAAGAAGGTGCTAAACAGTTTTGAACCACCTCTTGATTGTAATAACTTTCTTGAACCCTGTGGTGCTTGCCTGCAATCTAAGAGTCACAGACTCCCCTTTTATGATTCAAATGCTGTTTATACTGCTCCTTTTCAACTTGTTTATACATATCTTTGGGGGCCATCCCCCATCAAGTCCCAGAATGGTTTCAGTTATTATATGAGTTTGGTTGATCATCATACAAGGTTTACTTGGATCTACTTGTTGAAGGCCAAAACAGATGTACCAACTGCCTTCTTGCATTTCAAAAAACTAGTGGAAAATCAGTTTAATGCCACTATTAAGGCCATCCAAAGTGATGGTAGCACAGAATTCAAGCCACTAAATAACATTTTTCTTCAGAATGGGATTGTGCACAGGCTCTCCTGCCCATACACTCCACAGCAGAATGGTATAGTGGAGATGAAACATAGGCACATAGTAGAAACAGGCCTATCCATGATGACCAATGCAGGAATTCCATTAAGATTCTGGGATGAGGCTTTTATCTCTGTTGTTTTCCAAATAAACAGGTTACCTACCAAGGTGTTATCTTACAAAACTCCTTTTGAAAGCTTATACTCTCAGCAACCAGATTGCAAGCATCTCAAGGTGTATGGCTGCCTATGTTTTCCTTATCTGAGACCCTTGAACAAGCACAAGCTTGAACCTAGAAGTCAACCAAGTGTCTTCATTGGATACAGTTCACAGCACAAAGGTTATAAGGTACTTTTTCCTAACAACAGAATCTTTGTCACTAGGCATGTAATATTTCATGAGGGAAGATTCCCTTTTCTTGAAAGGTCACAGAAAGAAGGTAGAACACCCCAACTTGATCTATACCCTCAGTCACCACTCTTGATGGTTCAACCTGATGAGAGGCCTTCAACACCAACTAACATTACCTCTGATCAGCACACTAACAACCAACACAGTGACTCCACAATTAATGTTGAAACCAATCAAAGGGGATCATCTTCTCAATCAGCCAGCTCATGAGGCTCTCATTCTTCCACTATACAAGTAGGGAGGATAACTATTGATCTCCCCATTGAAAATCCTGTCAATCCATCACCTGATACCTCTCACACCAGAGGAACTAGCTCTATTGATCCCATGGTTACCAGAGGCAAGGCTGGGATCAGAAAAGCCAAAATCTATGCAGCATCTTTGTCTAATGATTCTGTTCCCAAGTCTCACTCAGAGGCTCTAACTTCAACAGAGTGGAAAGAAGCCATGGAAAAGGAATATGATGCTCTCCTATCTAACAAGACCTGGTCCTTAACCACTCTTCCACATGATAGGACCACTGTGGGCTGCAAATGGGTCTTTAAATTAAAAAAATGATGCTTCAGGTAATGTTGTGAGACACAAGGCAAGACTAGTTGCCAAAGGTTTTACTCAAATGTCTGGTTTGGATTATGTTGACACCTTTAGTCCAGTGGTAAGGCCAGCTACTATCAGATTGATTCTATCCATTGCTGTCACTCACTCATGGCCTCTAAGACACTTGGATGTGGACAATGCATTTCTTAATGGTGACCTTGATGTTGACATCTATATGGATCAACCACCTGGATTTGAAAGAGGAACAGGTTCAGACACTACACTTGTTTGTAAATTAAACAAATCCATATATGGATTGAAACAAGCCTCTAGAGCTTGGAACAGCAAACTGAACACGGCCTTGAAGAGCATGAATTTTGTTACATCCAAATCAGATCCCTTATTGTTTTTCAGGCTTCAAAACCAATCAGTCATCATCCTCCTAGTCTATGTTGATGACATCATTATTACAGGTAACTCAAGCAATGAGGTTCAACACATTGTTCATGAATTTCAAAAAATATTCTCCATTAAGGATCTTGGGAAGCTCACTCACTTTTTAGGTATTGAAGTGTCTTATGGAGATCAGGGAATTGTCTTGAACCAAGGACTATGTGTCTCAGAAATTTTAAGCAACCTCAACATGTAGGAAGCCAAGGGTGTTTGCTCTCCAATGGTATCACATCTTCTACTGTCCAAGTTTGATCGGCAGCCAATGGACAACCCTACACTTTATAGGAGTGTTGTTGGTGCACTACAATATACTACCATAACTAGACCTGAAATTGCCTACAGTGTTAATAAACTTAGTCAATATATGCAAACACCACTGCACACTCACTGGAAGGCTCTAAAAAGAGTGCTAAGATACCTGGCTGGGACGCTCAACTATGGCCTTCACATCAAGAAAGGACCACTTAACTTAGTGGGCTTTGCAGATGCAGATTGGGCCGCAGATATGGATGACAGGAAATCGACGAGTGGCCACTGTGTCTTCCTAGGGCCCAACTTAATAACTTGGAGTGCAAAAAAACAAGCAACTGTTTCCCATTCAAGTACAGAAGCAGAATTCAGAAGTTTGGCCAGTGTTACTTGTGATGTCCTTTGGCTTCGAGGCTTGTTATCTGAACTTGGTTTCTCTTCAGTTAAACCTACCACCATATGGGTTAACAACTTAGGAGCTGTGCACCTTTCTGAAAATCCTGTCTTCCATTCTAAAACCAAACATGTTGGTATTGATTTTCATTTTGTTCGAGAACGAGTTCACTCAAGGGAAATAGTTGTTCATCATGTTCCTTCTCTTGAACAAATTGGTGATATATTCACCAAACCTCTCTCGGGCCAATTCTTCACTCGGCTTCGATTCAAACTTGGAGTTTGCCCCAAACTCGAGCAAGAATTGAGGGGGGCTGTTGACCGTGTTGACCATGCAGCCCATGCACTTACCGAGCCGGTCCCATGCAACAGGCACGTGAGAAATAAGGCTGCACATGCCTTGGATCAAGGAGCCAGAATTCCATGCAAGAAGACAAAAAATATATCCCAACCTTATCCTATAATGTGTGGTGAAAAATGTAGATAGTTAGGTTTTACATTCTAGAGTATTATGTCATTGGGCCTTAGTATTTAAGCTCATTAAAGAGCCGCAGCCATTGTATGTTCATTTTTTATCAGATTTGAAAATGAATGAAATACAGTAAAAGAATTTCTTGGAAAATGGTCATGAAATCAAAAATCTTTCACTTCAGTTGAAACCAGTTTATTAATTTTCATGTTGCTATTATGGTATTTGTTATTATTTTGAATAATTCCATAGTATAAATTACCATGATGAGCTAGTTTTCTGCTAACCTCCAATTATCATTTTCAGGTTAAGCAGCTGACAACGGACACGAGGGGACGGTGGTGGTCATTTTATGTTTAGCAGTTTTATGCTTCCGCTTGAACATTTTAGAACTTATTATTTTTTTTCAACCGCTTGAATTTATGTTTGAATGCTTTAGGATTTTCAATTTTATTGCATGTGATTGTGCTTTATTTTTTAGATTGAAAAGTCAAGTTAGCAATTGGGAAGCGAGTTCCCATAAAGTAAAGAAAATAGAAGTTTTTAAGTACCCTGAATTGAGTTTTAAAACTTAAGATGATATCGAAAAAGTTCGAAATTCTTTCAGAAAAGTCAGTACTTTTCAAAGTATAAGCATATGGTGCTTACAGTTTCGTTTGCCATCTAAATCTCGAAATAAACTCATCAAATGGTACCATATAATCAAAGCAAAACAGTTGCAGTGACACAAATCTTATTGCAATTTTCAGGTAAGAACATTAGAAGGAGCACACAAATCAAATAGTACTTAAGCATATAAAGATATTAATTAAATTAATCCCAAATTTTGTTAGAGTTCTAAAGAAACCTAAAATGTGCAACATTTAACAACAAAAAGCATATTCAATCTCCAAATTACTCGTTGAAGGCCACAATTTTGAGCACAAAATAACATATTTGTAAAGGAATTTGCAAAAAATAAATAAATAAATAAATAAAATAAAATGAAGGCTAGGTTACATATCGGGTTAACTACAGCCCATCTTTTTTTTTTTTTTT
>CACSLK010027831.1:1750598-1768785 GCA_902706635.1 Striga hermonthica | reverse complement strand
TTTTTTTTTTTGAAAATTTTTGAGAGTTGATATACAACAGCATTTTGTGTACAGGTGTTGACGATGGATGGTCGTTTGAGGCGATTTTTTGTTGTTGTTTCGAATCCGGATAAACGAACAATGGTAATATTGTCAAAATTGAATGACTTTGTATCATGTTGTTCGTTGTAATTGATTTTTTATTTTTATACACAAATATAGAAAACATGAATATTTTTTTTTTGTCATTACAGAGGCTGCCATCGAGTCTTGTGCACGAATATATGCTCGATGTTCCCCTTCGATGTACGTTAACCACAACAGACGGCCGTAAGTATGATGTTACAATGAGAGGTGATGATAGGGTGGTAGAATTTCATGAAGGGTGGTTTGAATTTGTCATCGGAGAATATTCAGCGTGAATATTATGTTTGGTTTGAACGCAACAGCCTTAAAGAATTTGTTGTCACTGTTCTTGAGGAAAATGCAATGGAGCGCACTGTGGAATATCATTTTGCACTTGAGATAGAAAAAACACACGTCGAACGTGCGCGGCTGGTAATTAAGTAATCATTGTAAATTACATGTTATTATTTTGTGGTATCTTTTTTTTTTGTATTTATATCATATTTTAAGAATAAAATTAAAATTTGAATGCAGCCTATTCCCATTCACTTTTGGCGGGCACATGTGGTTGGTCAGTATGATGATCTGACCCGTGCGACATTAGCATCTGCCGAAGGCACGTTTGAAGTTGAAACTGTCGAAGGGCATGGAAAAGTGTTGATGCAAAATGGTTGCGCTAGAGAGTTTATAGATATGAGTGGAATTGTTGAAAATACATGTGTTGGTTTTGTCGTGAGTATAGTGTGATCTGTGAGTTTTATGTCATTTGGTACAATTGTTTTGTGATTTGACATTATGCTATGTGATTTGTGTGTTTTTGTACTTGAAGACTATTGTATTGTAATTTGACATTATGTAATCGTTTATGTTAACTTATTATTGTTGTGATTTCAATGTAGCTTATCCCTATTCATGTAATATTTTATGTGGTGGGTGAGTAATTGTTTATGTGAATCTTTTATGTGAATTAGCATAACAATATTTGAGTGTGAACTTATGTGACTTGGACTTTTTATTTGGTAAAGATTTTCTGTAAATATATTAGTTTTTTGTGATGGATAGTGGGAATCAACATGAATGTTGTTTAAAACTTTGACTGTAAATGTAATAACATATTTTAGTAATCCATAGTCAGTATAGTAACCGGTAGCAATGTAAATTATGAAATACAAGTTTTTTTATGTAATGTTTGTAGGTATTCGTGGCTGCTACTCGCTACAGATAACATAAGAAATTCAAATGTAAAGTAACAGTCGAACTATATATGCACGAGCATGTTTGATTAATTGACATGCATTATAATAGTAATAGGTTAAAAGAAGACTTGGTATTTCACATAAGTCCCTACTGAAATGTCTGGGAATTTTTTGGTTACAACTGATAATATCCTCAAAATGTACATTAATATCTTCTAAGTTAGAATAAATATTCAAACTTAGGAAACATTAATGTGTAAGTTGACATAGTAATTTTGTAGGGAACTACATAAACAAAAGTTAAGTTCAAGCCAAAACGGATGATACATAAGATCTTAAGTATCGATAGCTGTTCTAGGATAACGGTTTTAGTACAAAAGGAGGCTTAATTTAGAAGTGCACATCATGCACATTTTTTCTGTCTTATACTGGAAGGTTCAGTAGTTGGCTGTTTTACGGGCTGGTTATTTGAAACTGTCGGTGCACTGCTTGCATTGCTTGATTGGAGTTCAAAATTAAGTGATCTTTTTGCTCCTATTCTTTTTTGTTTCTCAGTGGCAGCTGGTGATGGGGTATTAAGCATTGATGTGAACACTTTCTCTGCAGTTGGGGTGAATTGTTCCTCCACAATAACCTGTTAAACATTAATGTGTAAATAATTTATACAAATGTGTGGGTCGTTATTTGTACAAATAATTTATATAATGGGTAGCTAACAATGTGTTAACCAAAAGCTAAATTTTTGCATAGTTAAATTATGGCAAACCTGTTTTCCCAGGGTGTGTGAGTGGGCAGAAATGTTTGTTTCTTCCATAGGTGTTACAGTTTCAACGTTCTCTTCATTGACATACACAACAACAACAGCAAATCCTGAGTCGTCCTTGTCCTGGTAGTATGGAATATAGTGCCTTATGAAACAAGTGATCTGTTTTTTCTCAAAGTTTGCTTCGACTTCCATGGCAGTTTCAAGCTGCAAATTACAATTAAAAATGATACATCTTATACACAATGTTGTCTCATTAATTAGCGTGAAATGTTTTTTTTAGGTTAAGTAAATTAGAAATATGAATTTTCGACCTGGTTTTTGTTCAAACTCATCTGAGCTGCTGTGAGTGGAAGTAGTTGTTCTGCCTCTGGACCGCTAATGACAGCTTGTATAAGGCCACTGTTATCTTCAATACCCAAGGTAAATCTAGACCTATAATTAGTGTTGTAATAACAGTGTAAACATTATTATAATCAGCCTGGAAACATTAGGTATTTGATTTTATTATTTGAATACCGAGGCTCGACAGGTTCTTCTACGTTGCAGTGAATGCATGTGACTGTCCATCCAATTTGGGCACGTAGACTTTTTTTGCAATTTTGGCAAGCAGTGAACCAGTAAGATGTTTGTCCATGTGTGAGTACTACCTTTTCTCGCACCCATGCGGTCTTCAACTGAATTCATTCAATATAATTTATATTTTGTTGGCTATCAAAAATTGTATGATTCTGTATAATGAAATGTATTGTAAAAATTTATGACTCACGATGTGCAAATTTTCTAATGCTGATTGTACGGACAGAATCTCAGATTCGTTTGGCGGTGGCAAGAGAAACTCTGGGTCTCTGTACACTTTTTGTTCGAGCAGATGGGCAACTTCTTGTTTATGTTCAAGGTACCTATACATTTTTTTGCATATGATTATAATATAAAATGCACAGCAGGAAACAAAAAATTTAAGAACAGATGTGATATTTATCACCAGTGTTTTAAAGCAGCTGCCTCTGCCATCGGAGGATTAATCATGATGTTGCTGCCGTAAACTGTTGTTAACGATAGCACTATATATGAAATTAAAAGGAACAGACAAAAGAAAAATCAAAAGTTTGTATCTTTATAATGCATTGCACAAGTGTTGAGATAATATAATAAAATGAGGTAATACTCACGATTGAAAGTTGTTACTCTGACTCTCATTGCAATAATAATATTCCCAGTAGCAACTGTGGTTGCTAATTGGTCACCTTCTTCTCTTGCGTACTCATTCCATAACGTTAAAATCATAGGTTTATTCCTATTTCAAGTTATCAGGTATAAGCAAATAAAATGAATGTTATTATTTAATTGCATAAAATATAAATGCAATAAAATATATTCATTTACTCTGCATTGACAATAATTAGATTTTTAGTGTTTGGCTTTGAAAACAATTCTGTTGGCGACAATGCATGAACAACAATACCCATGATATCTGCAAAAGAGAAAGTAAACATTATTAATGTTTCTAAACTTTTGACCAAGTAATTCTTTATTTTTGAAAGAGATGTTTTTTGTTTTTATAAAAAAGAATTAAGGATTACTCTGTGTATGGTCTGTTTCAGCAAACATCCGAAGATTAGCGTATTCTTGTAGCTCTATCTTGCATGGCAATTGAGGTGGCAATTTCTCAAGAAATGGTTCAACCAATGTGCCTTTTTGTATAGTCCAGGTGAAAGCGTAATGACTGATTTGAAACTGTGGATTTGCTGGCTGCACTCTCGCTCCCGATACATAGTACCGTCTATATTGAACGATGCGTTTATCCCAAAAGTCGATTTGAGATCCATAAACAATTGAACCAACAATTGTTCCCTATAAGTGTTACAGTAAATTTATTTTTTGAGTACATTGGTATTTAAATAAACTTAATGCTGAACATGTATAGAAGATTAATATACATATTTTCAAATAACTGAGGTAAATATACAACGTAAATGACAACAATAATACAATGAACATACCTCTGAATCTGTGAGAACATATCTCCGATAAGGTATCCTCTTTCCTGTACGACCAATTTGAACATGGCCTTTTTCAACTACTTGAACAATTGTTGTCCAGCCTTCAGTGTCAACATCAATTTGATTAATTTGAAGGTACTTGCGACATTCTGCAAGACCTTCATAAACACTTGTTGAGTAATCTAAATAAAAAATAAACAATTTTTGTAAAAAACACGAGAAAAGAAAAAGCATAAGCTAAATAAATAAATAAATGCAAGCATGAAAGTATAATTGGTAGATATAATAATAGGGAAAAACAAACAAACTGAAAATTCAAATGATGAGAAAGAAATATAGTATAATGAGTGTAGGCAGAAAAGAAATAAGTAACATTAGTAAAAGATGTCATGCAAAGTTATTGTTTTGATGCATCCAAAATTTCTTGGTAAACAATATTTTTGTGTCTAATTTTTTTTCTATCAAAATAGGGTGGCTTCATAAGAATTGTAACATTAGAGGAATATCTAGCACGCGATAAAGTCACATACAACTGTCCATGCGAGAAAACTGGCTCTTTTAAATAAATACCCACAGAATCTAAAGTTTGTCCTTGTGCTTTGTTTATTGTCATTGCAAATGATAACCGGACAGGAAATTGCACCCTAACATAAGGCACTGGATATTGCTGATCACTTGGTGGCTCTAAAGGTATTCTATGTATAAAGACTTCTTTGCCAGCGAAGTCGCCTACAATTATCTGTGCATGTATAATATTTCGAGTTAAATTTTTGCACCTCAACCTTGTTCCATTACATAGGCCTTCTGTTGGATCTAAATTGCGAAGCAACACTATTGGACAATTCTTCTTTAAGACCAACTTATGAGGTGGCATACCATTTGGTGTCAATGAATTGATAATATCTTCATACTGACCTCTATGAGCTGAATTTTTAGTATCATCAAAGCTGAAGTATTCAATTGCATCACCTGGAAATCTATTTATCAATATATCGTTGACTTCATCAACAAAAGTATTTCTTGTGCTCAGTATAGCCCGATTCACTGAAAGATTTTCAGCATTTAGCTGGCACAAGTCTGGGTAATCAATATTAATTAACTTATCTACATCGTCGACATCATCCATACATATTGTATTAATAAATGCAGGTATACGAATTAAATTATTAGAATCTGTTGGTTCAAGTCCATTTCCAACATTTAACAAATAGTTTGAAAATATAGGATCTAATTTAGCAAGCATATTTTCTGTTAATTCTATCTTCTGTAGATATGGCCATAGCGGTGAATTAACTAAACAGGCATTCATTGTTTCAGTTTTATTTCCTCGCCGAACAACTGGCAACACTTGTCTGAAATCACCTCCAAACACTATTACTTTCCCTCCAAAGATATCATTAGAATCTAACAAATCTTTCAATAATTTGTCTAGTGATTCAATTGCTGATCTTTTAGCCATTGGTGCTTCGTCCCATATAATTATTTTACATTCTTTAAGTAATACTGCAAGACTACTTTGTTTACTTATTTTGCAAGTTTCTTCTGTAGACATATCTAAGGGTATTTTAAATCGTGAGTGTGTTGTTCTACCACCTGGCAAAATAGAAGCAGCAATACCGGATGTAGCTGTCGCTAAAGCTATATATCCTTTTGATCTAATATCTGCCAACAAAGCTCTATACAGAAATGATTTACCTGTTCCACCAGGACCATCAATAAAAAATGCACCTCCTTCATTATTATAGACACGGTTAGTAATTTGCCGAAATGCATATTTTTGCCTGTCATTCAATAAATTAATTGCATTCAAGTCTTCTATTAAGATTGTACTATTTTTCTCGGCCATCAATTCTCTAGTTAAATGTGCAGAACATAACTGTGGTACATCATCTGTTAGAAGGTCAAACGAATTAATTGACTTTCCCATTGATTCTAGGCAAGCAATCTGACCTAGAACTTTAGCCCTTATCTCTGTTCTTGTGAGTGAAGGGTCTCGTTTAAAATCTTTAGACATATGTGATTCAAATTTTAGCCATAAATCTCTAGGACTATTTGGACAGGAATAGACTAAAATATTAGCAAAGAGCCTTCGAAGCTCATATGGCATTTTAAATTGTACAGCTTCTTCTAAACATAAATATTGACTGTCATCATCTTTCAATAGACCTCTAATCAATGCAGCTTCACGAAATGTTTTAGCCACAACGCCATTATATGGCTTTAAGTCATCAAATGATTTTGGACAACGCACCTTCAATAAAAGTAATCTAAGATAATAACGTTCACCTTCAAAAGGATGTGCAGAAACAATTCTAACAACTGATTTTTGTTTTTTTCGTCGTTTCCATCTCTTTTCATTTGTAATCCAAACAAAATATTTAGGGAATTCAGCGTAAGTTAAATTTAATTCTTGAGCATCCTTATCAGTTCTGTTCATATAGAAGAATTGTGTCAACATTGTCCTATTGTTTAAAGGATTTCTTATAATAATTTTTAGTTTATCTTTTTTCTTAAAATGTATTCTTTGATAATTTGGCAGATGACACTGAAGATGCATCACTGCAGGCTTTATATCCCCAATTGAAAATCTAAAAATTCTCCAAGCAGCTTCTGGAGGAGAAACCCATCTAGCAGTTGTATATTGTTTAATTTCATCAATACTTTCATTTGGTTTGTCTGAAGAGAGGTGAAAATTGATCCTATCATGACCTTTACATATGTATTTATAAATATATTTGACTGCCTGTATGGTAGAGCAAACTTCGACATTTATATGACAATTATACTTAGCTAGTAAATATGGATTGTAAGGTACAACCCATCTATTATCTAGTTCTTCACCTCTAACTTGAACCTTAACATTATTTTCTCTCCTACGATACTGAAGAAAAGCACCAGAAACTTGTTTCGTTTCTTCACAAAATGATTTTGGGTATGCAAACCTACACTTACCTTTTTTTGTCATGCATGAATTGTTTAAATTCAAAGCACCACAAGGACCATGTATCATATGTTTTTTAACCATTGCGTATAAATGAGGATGAGAAACTTTATCTGGGATTTCAGCACACACAATTCAATCAAATTCTTCAGTTCTGAAAAGCTTGAACTGTGGATGCAAAATCATTAGAAAATGTGCATGGGGTAAACCTCTTTTTTGAAATTCAATAACATATGTATAAGCAACAACTTGACCAAAAATACTTTTTTTAAATAAATCGTCCTTTAACTCAGTTAACTTAGCATTAAAAACTCTAGCGACTAAATCTGGTCTATTTTTAATTTCCTCAGAACGTAATAAAAGATTTTTTATTTTTGGCCAATTAGGATTGCAAGTTATGGTAAGGAAAATATCTGGTCTACCAAATTTTTGCACTAAAGTCATGGCATCAATATATCGCCTTTTCATATTTCTAGGACCTCCAATAAAACTTGCTGGTAAGAAAACTCTATGACCTATCTTTGAACCCTCAGTCTCTCCTGAAGTTAATGCATCTTGTATTCCTTGTAAATATTCATTTCTAATCTCTTGTTGTTGTAGTCTCAAGAAATCTAAACGCTGTGATTCTAACTTAACATACATATCAACTATATACTGCTGTAAGAGCCTACCAGACCTCAGCAGAAATGACCTGTCACTTTCCCTTACTTGCAATTTGTATGAATAATATGCTCTAACGGACACGAAGGCCATGTCATCAGGTGACATAGATTGAGCTGATGAAAGATTTACAAACAGGACAAACCAAAACATCAGGCGAATAAAGTGTAAAAGAAGATGAAAAATCAACAGCTGAAAAAATAAATGTAAGAGGAAAATGTGTGGACTACTTATGAGAAATAACAGTTAACAAAGAATATGTAAGACTTACCAGTAAATTCTGCATCTAATATTTCATTTAAATCCATTGCTACAGTAGGGGTAACATCTATAATTGAATGTTGTCTATTGTTAGAATGCATTGTACTTTTTTTCTTTATACCTTGGTGCCAGCCAACTTCGCCTAATGGAAAAAGTAAAGGGTATTGTAAAGGGTCATAACAACCATAATTATAACTTATATTGTACGAATGACCTCCATGTGAATGCACAACTATGTTTCTCTCGTTTGTTTGACCATTGTCTTCATCCTCAACCCATAATGCTGCTACTTGTGAAACTTCTGGTTGATTAAACACTCTTTGATCAACACTAGGTAATGTTTTTAGTATAATTTGACAATTCTCCAAATCAGGCACATCTTTGAGTCTCTTAAAAAATTTAACATATGGATTATGTTGAAGAACTATAAGTATTTTTTGAATCAACGATTCAGTTAATCGAGGACAAGCTTCCAGCCTTTTTGAAATTTCACTGTCGGTGTCATGGAAATATAATTGAAGATTTTTAGATTCAAAGAAATCTTCTATGAAATGGTATATTTGACCATGTACTCTAAATGTATAAATTCCATCATTACGTTTACTGAGAACTTTTTATCATAATGGACTCCCATGGAAGTGAAAGCAAAATGATTGTTAATTGTTCGAATGCAAGTTCTAAATAAGTTTGCTTCTAGTGATGTAGAGGTGAAAAGTTCTTGAAATATAGGAGGAGCATCATTCGAAGGTAAACACACATCTCCGTCTAAACAACATAAATTGTATGTTTCATATTGGAATTTCTTTGCACCACAATGTGGACAATCTGACACATTCTTTAAAACAAAAGGCGTAACAGAAATAGACGTAAGTCGTCCTCTACCATCTCTTAAATGTTCTTTCTTTCTTTTTTGAACGTTAAGTTTTCCATTTTGCATATCATCTAACGTTTCATTAACTCTTTTCCTAAGATTGACTGCATTACTGGACTCTGCACAAGAATCATAGAGTCCAGACCTTTGAACCGCAGTAATAGGTTCAAGTGTACAATGCTGGGTAATTGTGTTAATATCTCTAAAGACAACATTCGAACTTTGAAAAGAGTTAGATGTAGTTTTTTTTGCCCTCCATCTTTGAATTGCCTTTTTCTTACCTTCTTCTTTAGATGTTTGTAAATTTGAAACACCAATATGAGGTAACTGAAGTGGAGGCTGATTGCCCACATAATTTCCATTATTTATAGTATACCCCCTTTTCATTTTTTTCAGCCTCCACCTTTTAATAGCTTCTTCTCTATATCGTTTCTTAGAAAGAAGATCCCCACCCTCTGGGAGGACAATCTCTATATATTTTCTTTTTTTTTTCTCATTAGCAGATGCAAATAACAGTAAAGCAAAATGTATTCAACAACTAAAGTTTAAATACAGCAGCAAAGTTTTCAAGTAGACAAAATTGTAAGTTTTTGTAGGACAACCTGATAGACAAACAGCAAAGGCTTCGATTGTAATATTATGAGTTATTTTCTGTCAACACTTCGAACAGACCTACAAAAAAGGAATTAACAGGAAAAACGAAAGAAAAAAGAATTAATAAAACAATGGTAAAAGCCAATGTCAATATATTACAAACAATTAACTTGAAAAACGCACAGCACATGTACAAAGACGTAGTAACATTTACATAAAACCAATTTCAATGATAAAAGAAGTGTAAGGTTTTGCAGAATAACCTGATAAGCAAACCCTTAAATCTTCAACTTTAAATATTATCTCCTGCACAGAGCTTCAACACACCTAAAGCAAAACCATGAATCAAAAAAGAAAATTCAAAAAATAATATGAAGAAAGAGATTAAAGTTGAAATCAATATAAGAGAACAATTCAGCCAAAAAAAACCAAACAGGTGTAGAGAAACCAATAAGATTTACATAAAATGAAAGTAAATAAAATTTCAAAGCAAAAAACATTGTAGTTGCATAACAGACAAGAGGTTGTTTACAACGTACACGAAAGTAATGAAGACCCAAACATGATTTTAAGACAGAAAGAAGTATGCACACATGAAAAGAGTTTTTTTCAAGAAACAGGCAAAAAATTACATGAGAAGCATACAGTAACAGCATGAGGAAAAGGAAGAAGAAAAAGCATGACATGTAAATATAACCGTTAACCACTAAATATGTACAACATAAACGAAAGCAACAATGGAAAGACTGAACAGAGAAAAAAAGGGCATATTGGCTGAAGAGTAAAATTAATGAGCACAATAAGCACACAAAAGAAACACAAGGCAAACTGATAAAGTTAAAGTCCCAGCCGAAAAACAAGAAAACTAATAGTTTATACAAGACAAACCACAACAAACAGAACATTAAATGAGTAGGTACAAAAAAACAGAAGCATCAGAACATTAAATGAAGAGAAACTACCTTAAAAACCGAAACTTTTAGCATTGTAACCATTAATATTAGCAATAAATTAGGAAGCAAATAAAGAATAAATGTAAGCAAATATAAGGAACTAAAGCACAAGACAGTTGGAATGATGTAAGGCAAAAAAGATGCCAAAGTTGTAACTACCAAAGACAAGTAAAAAAACATTAAATGAACATACACAGTCAATAGGAGACGAGCACATTAAAATGAACACCTACAACTTGTAAAAAGGAATAATAAAAAGAAGATGAAAAGAATTGTAAGAAACTGAAACATAAGCAATAGCACATTAAATGAGCAGCAACAGCAAATCTCAGGAACAAAGCAGTAAATGAAGAGGAAAAGTACAAAGAAGAGTAGAAGGAAGCGTCAAAAGTACAGACTCAATGGAAAGGCAAGTAATAAGAGTAAATACAGAGAGACCATGAAGAAAGAGAACTTACACAGTTGTAGTGAATAAACACAGTAAAAGAAGACACCATGTGTTATTAATAATAATAGATCAATGTAGAAGAGGAAGAGTAAAGAGTAAAATAGTAATAAAAAATGAATGTTACACGTAAATAATGGTCTCAGGTTAGAAATAATCATGACCAAAAACTGCAAAGTACACAACAAAGACAAATAAAAATAAGATAACAACCAATGAGAAAAAAACACATAACAATAGCAGTCACCAATCTACATAGGCTCCCTAAAAAAGGTAATTATTGCACATAATACCTATCTAACAACAAACCATTAGAACTGTCAATTTTATAGGATAGGGAAAATAAGCAACTTCATTGAGGAAAAAACAATATCATACAACAACAGGAATGGAAAAAAGAAAACAAAAGAAAGGGATTTGAAAATTCTAGAACATCTTGTACCCAAAAAAGAAATTGTACCTAGAAAAAAAAAATTCTAGAACATCAATTTTCACATATAATAATCACAATCAACAAAGAACATAAATTGTAAATAAATAACTACCTATTACCCATATTCATCCATAAAATACCGAAACCTAAACTATGAATTTAAAAGTACCAAAAACAAATAAAAAGAAAGGAAAAAATAAGAACACAACTTGAAGGCAATAAATCTGCAACACAATAAGATGAATAACTAAGGGAGAAGTTATGTGGGCGATAAGGTTGATCGAAGAGAACGAAACGCCGGCACGAAAGTGAGAAATTGAAAAACATTTAATCACATAATGAGCAAAATCCGAGAACATTGCACAATAATTAACGAAAACGGGCGAGAAGATTTTTTTTTAACAACCACACACAAGATGATGAAGAAGAAAAACTGAAGATACGAAAAAAAAAAATGGAAGAGAAGGAAGAGAGCAGGAAAGCGGAAAGAAAGAGGACAAAAAAAAAAAAAAAAATAGCTGCCCTAAAATTTTTCCCAAATAAAGTCATAAAATTACAAAATAGCCCACAAAAGCAAACAAAATGAGAAGGTAATACAAAAATTACAAAAATACCCACAAGCACATGCGGAAGTAGAGAGACGCAAAAGAAGCTAAATGTCGTTGCCACGTGTCAACTTTATAGAAGGGTACATATTCTCTTATTAAATAGGAAGGTAGATTTATTTATCCATCAATGACAGAGATTTATCTCTTTGAATATTCTCTCAACTAGTACAACACTCGTGTATTATACGGGTGCTTGCTAATTTTTTTCTTAAAATCTAAAATTAATGAGAAAAAGTAGTTTGAAAATTTAAATACCTTTTATAAGAATATATATTATTATATATTTATTATGATACTTTTTATTTGTGCAACTTACTTGTGTTAAATTATACTAATTTTTTGAACTTACAATATATAACTACATTACATATAAATATATCAATTGAAAAATAATTTTATTTTTCTAATGAATTTTAATAAATATTATTATTTTTTATTATTATAAAGATAAATATAATTTATTTATTCCATATATACAATATGGACGTCAAATCGAAGATCATCAAAATATGATTAATTTGATATATTATATATGTAAAATCGATAAGAAATACAAAAGTTATCAACTTTTAAAATACATTTAGAATTCAATAGCTTATTGAAGGAAACAAATCAAAATTCAAGGATATATTAGTCACTTAGTGCCTCACTATGTAAAATTACAAAGAATTAAAGGGTTATATTAGTAAAAGTGATATTAAAATACCTAAGTCAATTAAATAATATTTATGGAATACCCGAACCTAGATTATTAATTATTAATATATCAATATTATTTATCCAAACCTAATTTCAAAGCATGATTCTTCGCCAAATAGGATTCTGAAGCACCAGAAGCAGCCACGTAGGCTCAGCGCATTCGGGAATTATATATAGGGAGGATTACATTTATTAATTTAATATTTTGATTATCATATTGTCTTCAATATTTTAACTCAGTACATAATAACAATGATTATTTAGACATGGATTTTTGGACCTTTTTCTTTGATTTCATTTTTTTTACACCTAATTTAATCAAAACAATATCACCCGTTCAGGTACTAGATACTATCATTATTGCCCGGACAATTAGACATCCAACCGTAATCAGAACGACCCAATTTCAAGATATCACCCGAGCCAAAAGTGGAGCATGCATGAAGTAGTCAGATGCTTCTTCTATTGTTTTCAATAATTGGATGCGCTGCACGATGAATGTGAAGAAGTAGTCTATTATCTCGGTATTAATGAACCAAGCTAGTACTTGCAGTGAATCCTCTTGTTCTGTTAAGTAGTCATATATAACAATAGAATAGAACATCGAAGACAAAGCGCCTTTTAAGAATATTGGAATCAATCAGAATGATATTCTAAAAGAAAGTCGGTATTACCAATGCGGGTTCGATTCCCGCTATCCGCTCAAGATCAAGATAAAGTAATATTTGGAATAGGCTAAACGATTTGGTTTAGTTGGTCGTGATAGTGTAGTTGGTCTATCCCATGCAGCCTGCAGAAAAGGCTTTATCCTACTCCTAAGTTGGAGCAAGAAGCAACAGATTGAGCGCATCTTTACTTCACCCTTTATATTAGTATATCTGCCATTATCAACCTAGGGTGCCCTATCCGTGGCTACGAAAAGGCCGCTAAATATTTTATCAATTTAGAACTCGAATGATTTAAAACTGTCGGTTAAAATACCAAAAAAAAAATGTAAACTATGTCTTAATTTTATTACTTTTACTAAAATATTTTTATTTATAAGTTTTAAATTTTTTTATAACTGGTATGACATACAAAATATTGCTCTATTTTTAATATTGTTTTAAGTCTTTATTTATGATTTCAATTTTATTTGTATTTTTATTATCATATTCAAAATGTGTCGAGCCTAAGTGGCAAGCTTGCATGCTTCACTATTCTATGTGACAAACTTTCATGCTTTGTCATTTGGCTTTAATGAATTTTAGTTTACTCTGAATTAAAAAATAACTAGATCTAAATATCCACAACCATACTGGATATTTATGATCTTTTTTAAAATCATTAATTATGTAACATTTCATACTCTAGACGTGGTTTATAAGGCAAACTATTTTTTCTCAATCTTTCTTTTTTCCTCATCTTTCTTTTAAAATTATAAAAAAAAGTTACTAACTTGAATTATAAGTAGATTTTTAAAAGTTAATACATCTTTTATTCATTAACAATTATTTATATATAATATATAAAATTAATAGTGTCTCGATAAGCTTTGATTTAACACAGGTATTATACATACAAATTAAATAAATAATTATATTAATCAAATAATTAAAATTCATGTATCTTTTAATATTATTTAAAAAACAAAATTATTTAAACTAATGTAACTTCAAAGTTGGTATATGTTGTACCCAAAAATATTCGATCGCGAGAAAAGTCACGACCTACGTATAAATCTCAGTCCAAAAGGACGGACAAGGCCCAAAACACTGTTGAGTATATTTTACCGAGTACGATCATAAGACCGACCTAGGATCGTCTCTTGGAGGAAGACTATTCGAAGCGTTGTTTACCCTAGTCGTCAAAAGCACAAATATTGAAAACGAAGTCCTAGACATTCTAACAAGATGAACTGATTGATTTTTAAATAAAATTACCTAAAGAA
The DNA here is from genome assembly GCA_902706635.1 of Striga hermonthica. NCBI lineage: Eukaryota > Viridiplantae > Streptophyta > Magnoliopsida > Lamiales > Orobanchaceae > Striga > Striga hermonthica. The sequence goes on along the minus strand of CACSLK010027831.1, from coordinate 1,754,323 downwards.
TTGAGAGCATTTAACTAAAGGTGCAAGAATTAAAGAAAAATCTAAACTTTACATTAATCGGAGTGTTCAAAACCCGCAAAAAGACACAAATAAAATGAAATAAGCTAAGCCTAGCACAACTAGAAGCTAAAGTTGAACGATTAATTGCGAAACAATTACCTTTTATTAAAGTTCCGACTTTCACTTTGAAAGATACAATCTTTAACAAACTAATTACCCTAGGCAAGCAAAATAAGATAAAAGATGGAAACTTTAACTAAAATAGAGCCTAACACATAAAATTCCGTCTTAAAAACTATTTTCACCTCTAACACGAAGAAAGCAAAAATAGAGTAGTCCTAAGTAGTTACTTACTTCCCTAATGCATTTCTGAGAGAAATAAACACGAAAGATCAAAACTTTACTAATAAACAGTATCGCTAGAAAATCACCAGAAAATACGAGTTTGAACCTCCACAAGCTTAAGTTTAGAGAGAAACAAAGCAAATGAAGTCTAGATTATTAAACTGCAAAAGGTAGAGTATTTATACTCACACCTCCAAGAAAAACTAGAAAAACGCACATTAAAAATTAACACTCGTTTGGTAGTGAACATGTTCGTTAGACCAACGTTGGCTTGCTCGGACTGGTGCTTGAACTCGCCGGCTGGCGAAACCAATGGTTAGACGGATGGTCTTCGACACTCGTTGGGCCTGGGTATACTCGCTAGGCAGACAGGGCAATGGCACTCGCTGGGCTGCAGGGTCACTTGTTGGGTGGATAGGGCAATGAAAATTGTTGGCGCGACGACATGGTCATTGGGCGGATGGTCGCCCGATCGGCTTTCCGCACGACGTCTGGGCATGCAGACGGGTCTCGCGCGGTCTCGTGCCCGCTGCGGGTTTGCTGGGGGACCTCGGCAACAGCTTGGCAGCGGCTCAGGATGGCTCATAATGGCTCAGATTTTGACTGTCGTGACACATGCTCGGTTTTTTCTCATGTTCCCAAGACTCGACTCGATTCTCATTCAACTTCTGAAATGGACCTGAAATTGCACCAAAAGATACGAAAAAAGTACGCTAAAACACAAAAACCAAAGAGAAAGTGAAAAATACACGAAACAACCTAGAATGGTTAGTTAAAGAGAAAATGAACCAGAAACGAGCCAACGAAGCACAAAAATAAAATAAAAAAATAACCACAAAAACATATAAAGCAAACAGCCTGAAGGCCTGAACATAAAAATCATCCCACGAACGTCCCAAGTGATCACCGATAGGGCTGTCCATCGCCCGAGGAAGCTTTTCGGGGATGACATACGATCACTTCCACCGTATGAACACGCTTTAATAAAGTTATTGGCACCACCTCAGACGTCCCATCAAATTTTGCATGGAAACACATGGCACCACCCTACACCCATAGCTGGCACTCTTCATTTAATTCACAGGATCTTTTTTAGTGTATAAATACAAGCCCTCAATCTCAGAAGAAATGACAAGAAAAAACATGAGAAAATATAAGCAAATTCCAAGCCAGCCTAAATACTCATAAGACAAGCCAGACAACTCCCCCAAATATCACCACGGACTCTATTACTCCTGTTTACATTATTATACATGATCCCTCGAGGATTACACAAAAAATATTTGGTTGTATCAATCATACAAAATCAATAACAAATATTTGAAGAATCATCTCATTGTCGATCGCCATAGTCAGTTGGAAAAATTGGTGTCCCACTTTATTTTTACTCACAATTAAAACATGCGATCTTTATATATTTAGCCTTATTAAAATATTCTCTATTTATATCGTAACCCCGATTAAACAGCCGTAAACATAATTTCTGATGACCCACAGTCAAAAAAATGGCGCTAGAAGAAAGGCGGCCATCAAGGGTTACATCTGGACCCCACTTCTTTAAAAAGTCAAATATGGATAAGGTTTTTTCACACACTTTTCTTTTCGTATTCTCCACAGAACCATATCAGATGAAGGGCGACACATCCAACCCTCTCGTTTCTATGATTGGTCGGATGAATGGGCAGCTCACACGACCCTTCCACCTTCCGATTGGCTAGTTACCTTGTCGATATATCCCTTAAAATATCCAAATACTTTTCTTTATTTGTCTAATTTTCCCACAAATAGTTTAGATCTACACTTTTAGGCAAATCTTTATATTAACCCACCTTCGATAAGATTGCAGATCGATTACGTCACCCTCGACAAGAATGTCGAGGATGTATAACTCTTAGATCTAAAGTAACAATGGCTTCCAACAATTGGGGGCATGAAATTTTCTTACTAGATAACAATTGTATACGAAAACCCACTAAAGTTATTTTAATATGATTTCTTTACGCATTCCCATCTGTTGTCTGCCATCACTATCACAACGCGTTGGCACAAACATTTATTATTAAAAAAAGTTGAAGGACGTTGCTATGAAGTCACTCTAAAGCTTATAGATAATCATCCAACACTTGCATAAGGGTGGCAAACATTCGTTCAATGGGAGGACGTTGAGGAAGGATTCATATTAGAATTCGAGCGTATGTGTCAGTTTCATTTTAAGTTTTTAGTGTTTGAGCAAACTGCTTTGGAAAGAACACCGCACTACCCGTTTTAGTTAAAGATTAGAAAAAACAAAACAAAACACAACACATTGAACCAAACAACTTCTTTTTAGCTTGTGTAGTACTATTGATATTTTATCATGTCCCATTATAGTGATGATTATATGATTGATTAATATTAAGTAATTTTAGTCCACTTTGAGAAATGCAAACGAATGCCAGATCATTATTTCATATGAAGAGGACAATTTTGTCTCAATTTTTTATTCTTGTTTTATGATTTTCATATTAGTTTTCAAACTCTAAATTTATTGAATATTTTATTTTACCAACATATATAGCAAAAAGTCCTCGTTCCCAAATCTTCCCTGTCTAGCTCCCTCTGATTTTCAGCGCCAGCCTTCCATTGTTGCCATCGAGCTTCGCCGATGGTTGCCGGCCCCGAACCGTTTGGTTTCTGCCCCTAATTTTCTGCTCCGCTATCCTTATTTCTATGGAGCTGAGCTTCGTCCATCGCGATGGGTCTTCGTCGTTTCCGGTGCCGACTCGTCAATTCAGGGTGGTGTCTTCTCCGTTGGGTGGTGGTGGAGCCGTAGCGCGGTTCTGGGGCGGGACACGACCCAATTGCTCGGCGCCCTTTTGTTTGGGAGAGTGGGCGTTTGGGGCGTTGGGGTTGTGCAAAGTCATCTCCTCATATTCTCGAATTTTGCGTAGCAGGGGTCGTCGCGTCCTTTCTCCGGCCAGTGGTGTTGGTCGAGGGGTGATGCGGTAGTGCGGTGGCTTCGGGCAGCTTCCAAGCGGCTTTAGGGTTGGGGTTGGGGCTGGGGCCATGACACCCTTATGTCCGTTAGGGGCAGTCAGGTGAAGGGGCTGTGGTGCGGGGTGGCTCGGTGTAGTTTCGGGGTCAGGGTTTTGACTCTGTTAGGCAACCAAGGGGTTTTGGGCAGTTTCGGGGTTGGCTCTTCTGGCTGCGGGACTCTCAGCCGCCTTCTTTCTGTTGGTTCGGTTAGGTGCCGCTACTTTGGAAGGCTCGTCTCGTTTTAGTTTTCGTTCTTTTGTTTTTGCTTCGTGTTTTTATTTTGTTATTTAGGTTGTGTTGTCGTTGTAGTTTTTGTCTGGGCCATTTGGCCTCTGTTCGCCTGAGTGTCAAACTTATTATCCTGT
>CACSLK010027831.1:1709760-1726993 GCA_902706635.1 Striga hermonthica | reverse complement strand
TTCATTACCTGCACCCATAAGTTGAGTTCTTGGAAGCAGGGGTGTTTGCTATGAAGCTTATGTCTCCACTCACTAAGAATCAAGTACTGATTTTCGAAACTCCAGTTAGTGTCGCTTATAACTCGCTGAAGATCTTCTTTGCTTTGGAAGATAAATTGAAAGTAGTTGGGCTCCAGTTCTTTAACTTCCATTGGTTGCGAGAGTCTCCAAATTTGGCTCATCGACCTCTTGATTCCAATCCAACTGGCCGATCTATCACCCACGACTTTACCGAAGTGGCTGCGGTCACATTCCTCCGCGCTATATTTTATGTCCTCCTGAGCAATGTCAACTAGCAAAGCTTCTCTATCAGAAAGGGAAAATTTATCCATCCTCTGTGATAGATCATCTGCTGAATTAGGGCTAGAAACCCTATCCATAGCCTGAATCTGAAATGGGGAAAACCCTAACCGGTCGAAGAAGGACAAAAAAAGGATCAATCAGACAGACAATGAACAAAGAAAACAACTAGAATAATATTGGGAAAAGATGAACACTGCGATTAATCAGAATGCTGCAAGAATTGAACGCTCCCAACCGAGAGAATAAGAACGCTCCCAACCGAGAGAATTTACTTCTTTTATCTTGAGCAATGATAATTTTTAACTACTTCATTATTTAAGTCAATAAATTCTTTATTTAGATTTAATAAAACTTGAACCTTAGTTTTATTACTCTAAAAGTACGAGTGTTTTTGTAAAAAAAAAAAAAAATGAACTGCTTAAAAAACTCTTATTTGATATATTTTTAATGACAAATTACTACACTAACACACATCCTATTTTATATTTTTAATTAAAATATGAATTACCTAAACAACCCTTATTTTGACATGTTTTTAATGACAAACTAGTACAGAGCCCGTGCGATGCACGAGGTGCACAATTTTAAGGTTATTTATTCAGCCTTATAATTATATAAATGAATTAAAAAATATACGGGATATATATAGTACGGGACCTGTGCGAGACACGGGATATATTTATTTGAGAAATATTATACTATAAAATGCAATATTCAATATAAGTTTTACAATACGCAGAAAAATTATACAATAAAATAGTATTTCTAAGAAACAATCATATATTATTAAAGACCTCCTTGTACATAGATATTAAATAATTTATTAGTAAAATAGTGTATAAAATAATTACAATAACAAAACAAAATGCTCATGGATTAGTAAAAATACTCCATGGATTGAAGATTTAATGAGATTAAACATTTAAATTAATTAATTTAGATAATTCGCAATTCGATAATTCAAAAACCTTCCAATATTGTTTTGACTTTAATATATTATAGCATGGGTATACTTTAAATATATTAATATTTAAAGAACTTTAAACAACATAGTTTTTAAAAAATTATTTTAGGAAACTTTAAACAACATATTTACGTCACCCATTAAACAGATTATATTTCAACAACATAGTTATATTATTATTTAAGGAACTTGAAACATCATTGCTAAATATTTACGTCCACCCATAAACTTTTTGTAAGTCGAAGATAATTAATCCCGTGCCTTTTTTTGTTTGTTTGTTTAATTTTTTTGACAAAACTGATGTCATGGATAAAACAATTAAATATTAAATAAATTAATTAAGTAATATGCTATAGAAAGATATATAATGCGGATAATCCTCTCATGCCAAACAACGCGATTTCAAAATTGACTTAGGTCCAACAATCCTATCTAATATTTCATTAAAATAAATATTAAATAAAATATTTTAAACAAAAATTAGATAAGGAATTAGATAAGGAATTTTGAATCTTCCTTGTTTTTAGTATAGATAGACTTTACGTACAATTTTTGACTTCACCGATTTTATGGGATTTGTTTTGACTAAATCAATGTTATTATGGAATAAGACAAATAAATAAAGCTTTTTTTATTATAGTAAAAATTTTACGTACTTTTTTTTACTTATTTGATGTTATGGGATTTTTTTTCTTAAACTGATTTTATGAGATATAAGACAAATAAATAAAATAATTAATTAAAATTCTGGATAGAAATAGCAATGCGTTAATTACATTGACTTTTCAACCTACTAAATTTGGTAAATAGGATACCTTTATATATAAGTATAGATATGTTACTTTCACGTAAATACTAATATATATACATAAATTATTTCCAACAATTATTAGAAATATGATTGATTCTTAAAAAGAGTATTTAATTAACAATTATTAATTAAATGTTTTATATTGTATTTTAAATTTTTTTAAAAAATATGTATGGTAAGTGTATTTCTTAAATTAAGTGTATTAAGTATGGTAAGTGTATTTCTTAGATTTATTTTGATTTTGATTCCATACTTTTGATTGTATTCCTAAAAAAATTTGGATAAAAAGATATGCTAATAAATATAGATTTTGTTAATTTACTATTTTTAGGCAATAATTAATGAAATTGGCGGGAAAGTATTTCTAAAAATAAATTATGTTAATCCTTATTATATATTAATAGATTAATAATACAACAATACTCATTCTATCTTATATTTTTAACTAATAATTAATATTTAATTAATTAAATATTTTTACATAAACAATACATTTCACATCTCCTAAAATCGACCACATTGTTCTCCCACCATTATTTCTGACTAATTTTCATTCTTCCACGTCTCTCAAAAATCAACTCAATATCAAGCCAAAAAACAAAGCTTTTAAATGATATAAAATTGTTGTTTTGAAAAATATCTTTATTTTCACTATAATTTTAATGGTAAAATTGCAATCACATTTCATAATTTTAATATATAAAAGTTCTTCAAAGATAATGGATCCAACAAAAACAGCAAATTAAATACTTATAAGGAATTTCAACCAATCATTCATCCTCTACAATTTTAACAAATCGATAAATCATGGAAAGAAATGACAATTTAGTTGAGGCGTAACTTGTATAAAATAAATAATTTTAAATATATGTACTAAACTTTAACTAAGAAAAGATACCTAAAATTTCACTGAAATCAGACACACGTGAAATATATATATACATTATCTAACAAATTAGAAAAGTCAAACAATTCATTTAGCTACTTCTTTATTTCAAAAATTTAAATAAAAAACTCTTGTATTTAAAATTAGAATAGAAATTGCACCTTAGTCTTATTGGATTGAATTGTTCCTTTCTCAATATAATCGTCGAAACCCTACCCCTCTTTTTCTTCTCCTTCGTTCAACTCCGTCGAGCTACGCCGATTTGCCTTCATAGCGGCGATTGAGTAGGTGCCGACGGCCGGCTCTCGGCTACCTAGCCCTCACCTACCGATTCGTGCCTCATACTGCTTTCATGCGCGGGTCTGCAACCGGTCTTCAGTTGGTCTTTGCTGATGATTTCCACTCTAATCGGGGGCCTTGGCAGTGGTGGTGGTGGGTGGGGCGTTTCTTGTTTGGGTGGGGGATGCCTCGGTCCTTCGACGACATTGGCGTCGGATGGCTAATGCTCTGCCGTGGTCTTGGCTTTTCCCCCCTGTCTCTGGTGTTGGGGCAGGGTGGACCATTGCTCCGTCTCCGACCAGTGGTGTTGGGCGGGATGGCGCGGTGGTAGGCGGAGATTTTGGTGGTTCCGGGATAGTCGCGGGTTGCGCCGGCAGCCTTGACATCTTTCTTCTTCTCCGGTATCCATGCTCTGTGGTTCGGGGGACACCGGGTATTGTCGGTCTTGGACTCACTAGTGGTGTTAGGGAGTTCGGGCCAGTGGCGGTTCTCGGGCAGATTGGTGTTGCGGTTGTGATTCGTGGTTGACGTGAGGTGCTGTTCCAAGGCTTGGACTTCGTCTTTGCTAGGCCACCGAGTTGGTGTTAGGCAGTTTCAGAGTGGGTCCTCTTGGCTATGGGATGCACTTTAGGTTGATTGGTTCCATTGGCTCCGCTTGGTCATTCCGTTTGGGAAGGGCTTTTGTTTGTTTTGTTTGTAGGTCTGTCTTTTTTTTTTCGTTTGTTTTGTTAGGTCTTGTGTTTTTGGTTTGGGTCGTTGGCCTCGGTGATGATTCTCCTGTTGGGAGCTAGTTGATTCTCCTGTTGGGAGCTTCTTTAGTTGTTTGGTAGTTTTTGTTCGTGTTTTGTTTTTGGATTCTAGCGTTGCTAGTGTCGAATTTAGGCGGTCTTCGGACTAGTCCTCCCAATTTATTCAGCTTTTGGCTGCGGCTCTAAGTTGTAATTTGCACACTTGTGCGTTTTGATATATAATATTCTCTATCGTTTCGGAAAAAAAAAGGTGTCTTATCGGATTGAATTTTGATGCTACAAAAATCGTCATTTATTTGTTTGTTTGTTTGTTTTCCCAATTTTGATCACAAAAAATAATAAAGTTAATGAATCTTCACTTGAACATTAAGTCGTTAGTATCAAAGTGAGTAATATTTTAATTATTAACAATTAAAATATTTAAACTTTTTATATTAAACATTTGTAATACATTTTAGCACATCAATACAGTTGAAATAAGTTAAAAAATATTTAAGAAAAAATGCATGATTTTCTCAATTATTTATCCTCAACAATTTTAACAAAACGATAAATCTTGGAAAGAAATAACAACATAGTTGAGGCGTACCTTATATAAAATAAATAATTTCAGAGATACATGCTTAACTTTAACTAAGAGAAGATATTTAAAATTTTAGTGAAATCGTGAACACGTGAAATATATACATTATCTAACAAACTAGAAATAAAGTCGAACAATTCATTTAAATACTTCAATATTTCAAAATATTTAAATAAATAAACTCTTGTATTTAAAATTAGAATAGAAATTACACTTTAGTCTTAAATATTGCTTTTATTTCTGGTTTCAGGCTGTTTTGAATTGCTTTATTTGGAATATATTGTCAGGACCAATGGCTGCCCAATGGGAGGAGACTAGAGTATAAACTGATCTTGCTCTGGTAGTGTTGGTTACGGCAGCTTCCAATTTGAGATGAGTTGTATATAGTCACCCTTAATTAGCTGATAAAAGAAAAAAGAATGTAGTTTTCAGTACTACTAGCTCCAACTCTTGCTTCCATGTCAGATAAACATCAGTAATTTAAAAAAGTTATATAATTAGAATAAATAAAATCAGTAATTGCATTTTCCTCTATCATTGTCAAGGCCAACTATCAAAGTGTGTTCATCTTTCCTTGTAAGGTTTTACCAATACAAAATTAATTCAATCATATGACTAATGAGTTAAGCTAAAGTCTATTGATTGTAGCATTACTTGCTATTCACAGCAAAATTGATATGTTGTTTCATCTTTAGTGTCTTCAAATAATCTTATTTATATGTAATTCTTGTCATTAATCATACACACAGACTCCACTTTGGGTCATCATGTTGAAAAAAATGTTTAATGATGGGCTTTCTTTGAATTTTCTCTTACTTAGTCTTGTCTTTACAGGTGTTTTTGCTGAAAATGGGAATGTAAGAAAGTCAACAGTTCGGTAATTTTGTTATATATAACTTTTACGTGCATCCGTGCGATAAGTAAATCCTGTTATCTGGCAGGACTTCTACATTGTTTTCTTGAGAGATCAGACTACGAATGAGAGACCGATACTTGTTGAGACGCATCTGAATATCCTTTCATCTTTGAAAGGAAGGTTAGTTTGTTCACCGACTCCTGTTCTTCGCTCTGTGCGAAGTAAAGTATATTTAGATAAGTCATGCAACAATTAAGCTTTTTCTTGTTTTCATTTTTGCTCGTGATTAGCCATGATAAACGAACAAGTGTTAAGTCGTTATCGAGCAAGTACAGTATATTTAGATAAGTCAAAGGAGTAAGTTAGAAAGACTTCAGTAAAGTTTCTAAAGTATCATAACAGTCAACTACCTACTTTAGGGTACAAATTGAGGAAAAATGGGGGAAATTTGTCAACGGTACTATTCATAACAAATAAAATGGATGCTTTTATTCTGGTAATTCGTCTAAACCTGATAGTTGTTTTTGGCTTCAGTGAAGATGCTGCTGCAGAGGCTCTTGCTTATAGCTACACGAAAAGTTTCAACGCATTTGCAGCAAAGCTTTCTGAAGATGAAGCCACAAAGCTATCGAGTATGTCGAGCCTTGTCATCTGTTTTTTCTTCAACACACCACATTACTAACAATCTAAAGTTTTTGAAATTTTAATTTACACCTGGAAACTATGTTAACAATTACACCTGGAAACTATGTTAACATTATGAACCTAACTGCCACAATTTAACAGCATTTGTACTTTGAAAATGGACTAATTATTATGAGAAAACATTCCAGGTATGGATAAAGTCGCCTCGGTTATCCGAAACCGATACCGGAAGCTACACACGACAAGGTCATGGGATTTCCTCCGACTAACTCAACAGTCAAAGAGGAATTTGGAAGTTGAGAGCGACATCATAGTTGGAATGATTGACTCAGGTACACAATGCCTATCAAGTAAATTTCTACGTTCATTAGTGTGAATTCTTTGCTTGACGATTAATCTCATTGCCATTGTATAACACCAAAGGCCATTAGTTTTTAGCAATCTTTTACGCATAACAGGAATTTCGCCCGACTCCGAGAGCTTTAACGACCAAGGTTTTGGCCCTCCACCGAAAAAATGGAAAGGAAGTTGCCCCAAAGCTGCAAATTTCTCCGGATGCAACAAGTAAATCTCCATGCAATCCCCTTCTTGTTTTAGTTTTTTTTTTTTGGCAATTTCCTTATTTACAATTAGCAACTATTGAAGCAAGTTGATCGGTGCAAAGTACTACAAGATAGACAAGCAACCAGACCCGAACGACATCATGTCGCCAGTGGACGTGCAGGGCCACGGGACCCACACGTCATCGACCGCGGCAGGGAGTGCAGTCAAGCAAGCGAGCCTTTTCGGAATTGGAGAGGGCACGGCTCGGGGTGCAGTGCCTTCGGCCCGCGTGGCAATGTACAAGGTGTGTTGGGCCTCGGGTGACTGTGCAGACATGGACTTGCTGGCGGCGTTTGACGACGCCATACACGACGGGGTTGACGTCATATCCCTTTCGATCGGCGGCCGCACGGGACCCTATACTGAGGATGTCATATGTGTTGGCGCCTTCCGGGCCTCGAGCAAGGGGATTCTCACGGTGGCCTCAGCGGGGAACTCTGGGCCGGAGCAAGGGTCAGTCACAAACCACGCACCCTGGATGCTGACAGTGGCGGCCAATGGCATTGACCGCCAGTTCAGGAGCAGGGTGGTGTTGGGCAACGGGACCACGTTGTCGGTAGGTCATTTGACTTTATGAATGTGTTAAGACACTTTTATTTTATAAGCTCAAGTGGTATCATGAGGATTTTGTGTAGGGAATTGGAGTTAGCCCAATTCAGCCAAAGAAAGACTTGTATCCTCTGGCAAGTGGGGCTGATGTGGCCAGTGACTCTGATGATAAGGAAGCTGCAAGGTACTCGTAGTTGTCATTCACAGGGCTTCACACTATGGGAAATATTTTGAAACAAGAAACAATGTAATTTTGGATCATGCCTTGTTTGATCATGTGACAATTAGGTCTTGTAATGAATATGCAATGGATCCTAAGAAGGTGAAAGGGAAGATCATATACTGCTTCAAGGATCCAGGCGGGGCGGATTCCATCATCAAAGGCCTCGGGGGCGTTGGCGCCATAGTTAAGGGTGACAGCTATCTTGATACAGGATTTGTGTACATGGCCCCTACAACCATCGTCAACGCCTCCGTAGGGAACAAAATCGAGGACTACTTGAACTCCACAGAGTAAACATTTTTTCTTTCTTTTGGCTATGTAGTTCAAATTGCAAAATTTAAGATGCCCCATGAAAATGTTCATGATAACTGCAGAAAACCGTCCGCGGTATTACATAAAACCGAGGAATTCCAAATCCGTGCTCCTGTTGTGGCTTCATTTTCCTCAAGGGGTCCAAATCCAGGATCCCAACACCTTCTCAAGGTAGCCATGCAACTTACGACCATTTTAACTGCGAATATTCTGCAACTCAATTGCAAAAGATCACTAGGCCAATTTCTAACATCATCAATGGCATACTAGTCTAAAATTACACACCCTATCTTTCTGGTTCTGATTCTCTGACAATGAAACAGCCTGATATTACAGCCCCGGGTATCGACATCCTAGCGGCTTACACTCCTTTGAGTACTATAACTGGAGAGAAAGGCGACAAACTGTACTCCAAATTCAGCGTTTTATCTGGTACCTCAATGTCCTGCCCGCACGTCTCAGGTGCTGCTGCCTATGTGAAATCTTTCCACCCCAACTGGTCCCCTGCTGCCATAAAATCAGCCCTTTTGACCACAGGTACTTGATGACTATAGTTTCGAGTTTACAGTGAAAGTTACTACACTTCTACAATCAATTTTTTTCTATCTGTGTTTTCCTCTATAGCTAGACCAATGAGCTCAAGGGTGGACACAGATGCCGAATTCGCGTATGGCACAGGCCAAGTTTACCCAACAAGGGCTATCAATCCTGGGCTGGTCTACGACATGGATGACATGTCTTATATTCAATTTCTCTGTCACGAAAACTATAGTGGATCAGCAATTGGTACCTTAACCGGGCGCGGGACGGTGGATTGCTCCAAATTGCTCCCCGCGAGCCCAGAGGATGCCCTCAACTACCCGACCATGCAGCTCGCACTGAAAACCGATCAAGAACCGACCGTGGGCATTTTCCAGAGGACCGTCACGAATGTGGGCCCTGCAGGGTCGGTTTACAAAGCCACCATCCGGGCCCCGAAAGGGGTCGTTATAACCGTGAAGCCCATGAAACTCTCGTTTTCTGAGACCTTGCAGAAGAAGAGCTTCAAAGTTGTGGTGACGGCGAAACCGATGTCCGATAGTAGGACTATTGCATCGGGTTTGCTCACGTGGGAAAGCACGGATATCCGTGTGAGGAGTCCTATTGTGGTTTACAATCCATGAACCAACTGAGGACGGGAACTTGGAAATGGAGATATAATACATAAATCAATGAATGTTTATCAGAGATTTCTATGGACAACAGTACTAAGTATGTTTACTTTGCTGCGATAATACTTACTACCAAGCGAAATGCTAAAGTTCAATATTCATACCAAGTTGGGTAAATAAAGCTTTGCAATATGAATTTTAGTTCTTCTTGCACTTGTACGAGTTAAACTTCTCCTGTTGCTTCTTCTGTTGGGAAAAATTATGAACTTCAACTAGTATCTTCTTGTCGACTTAAAACTCTGAGGCAGTTAAACAAATGTATATACACAACGAAACATAGTGCGTACATATAAATCTTTCCATTTTTCAACACCTTAAATGTAAAACTAATCATCTCGGATGAACCGAGTAAGATGCCCCAATTTGACAGAATCAGATTTGAGATCGAACTCCTCATTATTGCCCTCTAAGGGGAGAAAAATATCCTGAATAGATTAATTTTTGTTCCACGTAAAATTAAATCAACTACACACAGTGATACCCTCTGTAAAAAGTTGAATAGGAAACAAAACCGGCTACTTTGGCTACGACTCTATTGAAGGAGGCAGGTTGAGGACGATTGGGTCATGAACCGGCTCGTCCAGCATCTTACTCTATTTTCTGCATAAGGTCAAACTTTTTCATTCCCTTTTTTAAGTCTCTCAAGCTCGGATTCAGCATCTGTCAGCTGGTCTTTTAGTGTTGATACTCTCTGCTCCAATTCTTCTACCGTCCCTCGATCAATGGATGGTTGATAAGGCGTCAAAAAGTGGTGAGAAAATGCTTTTAATGCGTCTATTCCACAAACCTGTTCGTTTTGACATGTAATTATGGGACCGAACAAGAAACAAACTTCTTGATCATGCACACACAGATAGAGGGGGAGAGTCTTAATAATAATAATAATAATTACTATTACGATGGTATGAGGAGATGACATGGAAATTGAATGATCATCTCCTTAATTATTCCTAATCTCATGATCGGTATAATTTAGGGGAAGGAATGTTTATTCCAATATGAAATGCAGAACCCATCTCTATGAATTGGTCATTCCATAACTAACACATGGGTTATCCTTTCTCATATCTTTAAAATTTAGTTTTTTCTTTAAAATATTAAAACTAACATTGACATGAGAAATAAATCTATAATATATGATATAAATTTATTTTAGAAAAAAAAAAAAATTGAAACAAACAATTAAAAATAATAATTTTTTTATTCATATTTTGCTTAGATATATAAAAGTAAAATATTTATTAAAAAAATACCTATATATAATAATAAAAAAATCTATTTTATGTTTATTTATTCATATATATTATGTATTTTCTTATAAATTTAATTAACTAATAAATAGTTATATAATATTCATATGCTTATAAGAGTTCACATAATTATATATTTATATTATATTAATTCATAAATATAAAAAAATAATTTATACTTATTTATTACATAACATGAGAAAATATAAATAAATAACTTACTTAATTATTTAAAAAAAACTTTCTATTAAAAATATGGTATAATTTCTAATAGATATAAAAATACCATCAGTATTAACATGAATAAGACAATAACATTCAATAAAAGTTGAAATTAGATTTTTCATAACATAATTATAATTTGAGATGATAATATTATTTCATTCAAATACTATTCCTAAGCATACCAAACACATAAAAAAAAATATTTGTTACTTTCCATAATCTATTCTTCAACTCACTTCACTCCTATCAAATTCCATTGCATCATACTTTCCTTTTACCTAATAACCTAGTAACTACAATTGCTTATATGGCCCTTTAGGAGGTTTAATTTTTCTTTAGGTTACGCCACTTAGTAATAAAAGTTTTGTATAATTTTGGGATGGTAGCACATTTAACATGAGGTTTTAAAATCACTATGTAATGTCATGTGTTAACTAACACTACAATGCAAAAATACTTGAAAATCAACCTATAAGGCATTCAAGGACTAATGCAAATTTGTGGTAGATCAAGCTTTGCATACCTCCTGGGGCAGCAAAGGCAACTTAGTAATGTGAAAATCATCATATAGCACGTAAAACTGGTCCAGGTACTTTTGTTGCATTTGCATTCTAGCTTTGAGTAACTTTGAAGCAACAACTGAAAGAAAACAAATAAATGGACAACCTTCTTCATCAAACCAAACCACAGTTAGAGAGAGAAAGAGAAGAGCACGAAGAAGAATTACCTTCTTCATCAAAAATAACTTGGTTAATTATGATATTATGGGTATCAATCTCAAATCTGGTGAGCTCCTGAACAAGTCGTTCAGTTTCATACAAAGATAGGAACTCGGGAATGCAAACACAGATGAAAGTCGTCAAATCCTGCCAGGAAAGGTCAGAAAATGTGTTAATAGATTTTCCACACAGAGAAAGTGAACTTTTTATATAAATTTAAGGGATGATATAGAAAGAGACGATTGCCTTTAAAAATTTACATACAAAAATAAAGAAAAAATAATAATGAGTTTTTCCTTACAAATTGCACTTATCGAGTGACGCTGAGAAAAACTTGTACAAGTTGTAACAAATGCAAATTCAAAGTGCCAAAGCTCCAAGTATATAAAAAATCACAACATTCCCATGATAGTGAAAACTGAATTTACACTTTCAAGTTTGAACCTTCTTCCAATATTTAAACCAGTGTTTTAAATACAGTACTGATGGTCATACCGGTCTAGCCATCGGTACGCGGTAATACCGGTTGGACCGGTAATATCGGTGGTATTACCGGACTAGCTATATGGTAAAATATATAAATATAAATAAAAATATATAATACCAAATGCAAAAAAGTAAAAAAAATAAATGACCATAATCATTAATTTCTACTTCTTAATGAGATAAACATAAAACATTTCAGTTACCAAGTTACATTTTATGTTTTTAAATTAATTCAAAAAAAAAATTATTGACCGGTATTTACGGTACAATCCCGGTACAAACCGATATAACTGTAAATCCGCTATTTTGTGTGTAATTGTACCGTACTAATGGTCGGTATCCGGTATTACCGGTATTACTGGAACGGTATTTAAATCAATGATTAAAGTTTAAACAACACAATTTATGGGATAATTACATAAACTATTCCCAACTTTAGCTTAATTAAAAAGAAAAAAAGAAAAAAAAAGCGGCTAAAAACACACTGTTCAACATCAAAACGATAATATCTTTTATAGTATTACGAAAACCAACTCTTGAGGTTTTTACTTACTCAATGCTGTCACAGTATTGGGAATACAATTTGATAACAACAACAACATAGCCTTTTAGTAAACAGAAACAAATATCAACATGTTACAGTAAGGTTGGAAAATAGCTGGAAATATATTTGTGACAAGACTGAACCCTAATGGCAAATTTACAATTAGCGAAAATATTAATGAACAAGAAATGTGTTTCTACAAAGAAAAATAAATAAGGTCTTACAGGATCCTTAAACTGATTGTTCACTTGTTCAATCACATCCTTCATGCCTTCAAGCTTTCCCAAGATGTCATCTTCACCAAAATCATCACCAACCCCAAAGAGGCGAGTCATCTGACACGAAAGTCTCGAGATTTCATATCAAATTTGCAGTTAAAAATCAAAAATATAAAGAACGTTAAGATTAATAATGAGTCAGAATGTTTAGCACTACCTGGCTAAACAATCCACCAAACTTGTTCTTCAAGCTCATCATCTTAGAAATTCCTTTTTCTAATGTCGAAGGAAACTGTAACAGGCGAAGTGTATGACCAGTTGGAGCTGTGTCAAACACTATAACGGAATAATCCATAGTTTGCACTAGCCTGTAAAACATATTCAAAGCCACTGAAATTTTAGAACCTATGATCTAATTGCAGCTAATAACATCGCACATCACAGATTTAATATATATATATATATATACATATATGCACTAGAACACATTTTGCTTTTGAGTTTACAAACTCACATCCTCAACTTTGGGATATTTCTTAAGAAAATGCAAATTTTAAGTAGCACGGGTCATAAGGCTGAAATATAATTGTATTTTTTATTTTCATTATTGTGTCAGACCTCAAGGTTAGTTTTTGATATAATTATAAGAATGGGATATGGTAGTGATCAAAACGCAACCTCAATCTGGGGAGAGTATTTGTTAAGAAAATGCAAATATCAAGTACAGGTGATGCCTTAAGAAGGTCCACGTAAAACTAAAACATAATTGTGCTTTTCGTCTTCATTATTGTGTCGGACATCAAGGCTAATATTTTATGTAATTATAAGAATGGGATATGGTAGTCATCAGGTATTCAAACCCACATTAGCTAAAAAAAATTATCATGTCAGAAAAGTGTAGTACTCAGGGGTACTAAATTAAAATCTTCCCTACTTCTACACAAACTTTCTTTCCAGATGAATATATTTCAGCATAAAGCTACACAGCCAATGCAAGGGTATGAACGTACTCATTATACAAAAATCAAAGCGGACAACTTAGTTATGCCAAACACTGCCTCAAAAACAAGACCCGTAGTAAAACATAGGTCTGACTCAGAATCAAGTTTGAAGGATATTCATACTGGATATAAAAGACAGCTAAATATTTTAAAGCACTGGAGAGACGTGAAACTTACTTGAGCATTTCTGCAAAACTCATAGCCTCGTCAATTCCTGGGATAGAATTCGTTAAATCTGACATAAATCCATCAGTATCTGAACCACCACTCTCATCATTTTCCACGTTGGGATCAACTTCCTACATAATGCAGTTTTTCATCAATCACACGTTTAATATACTGGGCTATCCCATTACACACGTCACCAACACAAGCAAAATTCTATTTTAGAAGTGTCCCCTCTGAATGCTTAACTTTCTAGCACCAATTCAACCACTAGCATGAACAAAAACCACAAACAAAAAGTAAAGCAGGGCAATATAATTTACATTGCTTTTAACTTTTTTATTTTTAATCAATCAACACCGATCCTTTCAAAAGCTAAAAGGTGACACTCAGCTGACAGTAAGAAAGTTAACAACACCGGTGGCGACATCGAATGGAACTCAACATTACATAATAGATAGTGAACCACAATACAACCCAACAAACCAAAAAAAAAGTGGTCTTTATTGATGGCTTGAGGGTGGAAAATTAAGCTTAAACTCCCATATTATACAAAGATTACCAAAACAGAAAAGCATTATCATTTAACACTCGTAAAAGGCTCCTGAAATTCAAGTTATTGTCACAAAGTACACAGCCCGTCAGATTAAAAAAGCTAAAATACCAGAACTCGATTATTCCTGCATTATCAAGCAAACCAAACAATCACAATCCAAAAGTGACTCGAGAGACGATGAATAAAGAAACTAATAACTTCGATGTCCTCACCATGGCGTACAAATTTGAAAATCCGGTGACAAGGGTGGGGCTTTTCGTGAACCTCTGCTGGAATGCGTCGCTAAGGTTATGGGCGGGGTCGGTGGAGATTATGAGCACGGAGGATCTCACCCTCGCGAGCATGATGGCCAGAATCGAGCTGCACGTCGTCTTTCCGACGCCGCCTTTGCCGCCGACGAACACCCACTTGAGCGTTTCCTGCTCCATAATGTTCTGCACCGTCCCCTCGGGCGGTTCTTCGACGGGATCCATCGATCCCAAATGCCGTCAACCAGAGGCGGATTGGGTGATTACCGCCGGTACTTCGCAAAAGGTGAAATTGAATGTTGAATGCGCGGATTATCTTGTGATTTTAGGGGGTTTCCCGGTTGGAATTTTGACGAGTGGGCTTCTGCTGTCGTTGTCCTTGTTTGTGTCGCAAATCAATATTCATTAAATTGGTTTTTTCATTTTTTTTTTTTTCCCCAAACTAGTACAAGTACGTGTCTTTGAAATAAATAAATAGTTTTATATTATTTAATATGAATTTATTTATTTATCAATCAATGACAGAGGTTTATCTCTTTGATTATTCTCTCAATTACATTTATTAATTTAATATTTTGATTATCATATTATCTTCAATATTTTAACTCAGTACATAATAACATGATTATTTAGACATGGATTTTTGGACCTTTTTCTTTGATTTCATTTTTTTTACACCTAATTTAATCAAAAAAATATCACGCGTTCATGTACTAGATACTATCATTACTGCGCGGACAATTAGACATCCAACCCGTAATCGCAACAACCCAATTGCAAGATATCACCCGAGCCAAAAATGGAGCATGCATGAAGTAGTCAGATGCTTCTTCTATTGTTTTCAATAATTGCTTGCACTGCACGATGAATGTGAAGAAGTAGTCTATTATCTCGGTATTAATGAACCAAGCTAGTACTTGCAGTAAATCCTCTTGTTCTGTTAAGTAGTCATATATAACAGTAGAATAGAACATCGAAGACAAAGCGCCTTTTAAGAATATTGGAATCAATTAGAATGATATTCTAAAAGAAAGTCGGTATGTTATCAATGCGGGTTCGATTCCCGCTATCCGCTCAAGATCAAGATAAAGTAATATTTGGAATAGGCTAAACGATTTGGTTTAGTTGATCGTGATAGTGTAGTTGGTCTATCCCATGCAGCCTGCAGAAAAAGCTTTATCTTACTCCTAAGTTGGAGCAAGAAGCAACAGACTGAGCGCATCTTTACTTCACCCTTTATGTTAGTATATCTGCCATTAATCAACCTAGGGTGCCCTATCCGTGGCTACGAAAAGGCCGCTAAATATTTTATCAATTTAGAACCCGAATGATTTAAAACTTCCAGTTAAAATATCTAAAAAAATGTAAACTATGTCTTAATTTTATTATTTTTACTAAATTATTTTTATTTATAAGTTTTATACTTTTTTATAACTGGTATGGCATACAAAATGTTGCGCTATTTTTAATATTATTTTAAGTCTTTATTTATGGTTTCAATTTTATTTGTATTTTTATTATCATATTCATAATGTGTTGAGCCTAAGTGGCAAGCTTGCATGCTTCACTATTCTATGTGGCAAACTTTCATGCTTTGTCATTTGGCTTTGATGAATTTTAGTTTACTCTCAATTAAAAAATAACTAGATCTAGAATATCCACAACCAGACTGGTGTTATGACCCGAGATAGTTTGTAAATTTGTATAATGAATTTCTGATATTTTTATATTTTTTTGTGCAATAAAGAGATGAATAAAGAGATTGAGGGGGAAGATGTTGAAGATGAATAAGAGAGAGAGAGAGAGAGAGAGAGAGAGAGAGAGAGAGAGAGAGAGAGAGAGAGAGAGAGAGAGAGTAAGAAAATAGATAGTAGAGAGGGATACGAGAGACTGAAGAGAGAGGGAATAAATTTGTTGTAATTGCTTCCCTTTTTTTTTCCAAACACAAACTTAGCCTTATAAGGCATTTACATGTGGGTCCCATAATAATCCATTCTTGTTAAACCTAATTATAGGAAATGATAAAATAATAACAATAACAATAATAACACTTAATGGGCTACTCAAATGGTTAAGCCCACTACTCACAAGTCATTTCCGTTGGGCCAACACTTCCTACTTTCTTCAAGTCCACATCCATACCTCGAATTTCTATCCAAGCCCAAGTCTTCCTATATCGAGTACATGACAATACCCCCTTCTCGAATCCCCGAGACTCATATGTTGAAAATGTACAAATTGCCTCCAAAAAGCTCGACATTTCGTGAAGCGCTTGAGAAGAATTCGTTGGGTCTTGTACGACCCATATCATAAAAACTCTCAAGTAACATGCTCCAAATTGATTAGGCCCACAGCCCACTTGAATGAAATTCTTAATTGGTCCAAGAAACATGTCAACCATTGGTGAGTCGTGAAAGCTACAAATTACCAAGGCCCAAAGTATGTCAATGCTAACCCACATTTTATAAAAGCATATTGGGCCCAGTTTTCTAAATTTTGATATATCAGCCCAACTTTGAACAATATGACTGCAGCACCAATTCAGATGTAGCCCACCAAAAATCCAATTCTCGAAGCTTCGTTCATCGACCACTCTTTCCCATAAATTCAAAATCTTTCTCAGCTCCGATCTCCAGCCATCACACCACCGAGCAATTCTCCGTGACCACGTGTACGCCACGCTCACCGCACTCGACCCACCAAAAGAATCATAGCCCATCGCCAACCTTTTTCTATTCTCGAAGCTTCGGTCATTTTCCTCTCCACCATTAGAAATTCGATGATACTCTGATCGATGGTGCTTCGATC
>CACSLK010027831.1:1677350-1687861 GCA_902706635.1 Striga hermonthica | reverse complement strand
TGTGCCAGTGTTCGATTGGGTGATCAAGTGGTAAATGTCAGTTTCAGGTATGAAAAGTTAGTAAATTTGTGTCACTATTGTGGTCTCATTGGGCACTTGAACAAAGGATGTAACAGAAGATTCGAAGATATTAGAAATCATGCACTCAGAGATGGTCAATATGGCGATTGGCTAAAAGATGTTTATGGAGATAACTGGGTTGAAGTTAGTCCCTCGGGATCTAGAAACTCTCCTCCGCTGTCAAATTCAGGAAACGCAGACACCAGACCTTCTCACACAACCCCTATCTGTAAATTGAAATCCTTAAATCATCCATCCACATCAAAATTTTTCCCACCTACTCCTGCTGAAACAGTTGCATCTAGTATGCCTCCACCTTGTCCCCCCATAAATATGGAAGTCAAAACCCTTGATTCCACTTCAAACACCTCTACCAAACCAATAAAAAAACCTCCATTTCCTCCTAAAACTTTAGGGCAACTCAAAACTTAGCGCAGAATGGGTAGTAAAGAAAGAAGATTGCAGAGGGAACTAATAACAACCACTTCTGCAAGGGAACAAGCCCAAGGCAAGTGTCTTAGATCTTCTCAACTATCAATCAAACCTATAGAATAAGCAAATAAATCGGCAGCATCTGAAAACAAGAAACAGAAAGCAAATGACTCAAAGGTGGGGGTTGTCAGCCTAAAGTGGCACCCAAGTGAAAAATTCTAGCCGCGGCGTGGAATTTTATAGGGCTGGGTGGGCCCTCTACAATTTCCCAAATGCGAGAGTCAATCAGAACTCACTACCCCATTTTTTTCTTTCTTTCAGAGACTAAGAAATCTGGCTCTTTTGTTAAGACAGTTAGTAGGAAA
The DNA here is from genome assembly GCA_902706635.1 of Striga hermonthica. Taxonomy (NCBI): domain Eukaryota; kingdom Viridiplantae; phylum Streptophyta; class Magnoliopsida; order Lamiales; family Orobanchaceae; genus Striga; species Striga hermonthica. Next base: position 1,687,004 of record CACSLK010027831.1, on the reverse strand, counting down.
CTTGGGTATGATAATAGAATGGCTTTTTTTGTGGATCCCCAGGGTCTTAGAGGGGGGTTGTTATTGTTGTGGGATTCAAAGTGGACATCAGACAGATTCCTAAAAAATCTTTTTACATTACAGCTGAATTTCAGATTGGCTCTTCAGAACCTCAATGGGGGATCTTTGTATATCACAGTACCTGTAAGCAACAGAGAATGAAGCAATGTGCAGAATTGGAGTAGGATAAAATTTCTTGGGGCAAGAATTGGTTTGCTATGGGAGACTGGAACGATTTATGCTCAAACTCTAAAAAATCTAGAGTTATCATTAGGAGTGACATAAGTTTTTAAGGTTTCATTAATCATATTAATACTCTGGAAATAGAAGAGATTCAGATGCAAGGCTATCAATTCACATGTTGTAATAACCGAGCTGATGAAGGGTTGGTTGAGGAAAGACTAGATCGAGCCTTTGCATCCTTTGACTGGCTACAATCCTTTCCAAATGCTTCTGTTGTAAATGAAATCAAAAGTTCCTCTGATCACTCAATGATTCTACTAAAGAGTGGCCAACCTTCAGGAAAAAGGCAAACTTCTTTTCACTTTAATAAGAGATGGATTGGTATAGAGGGTTTTAAGAAACAGTTAAAGTTGCCTGGTCCTCTCCTTGTACAGGAACACCTTTCTTCAGACTTAAGGAGAAAATCAAGCAAACTCGAGTGGCTCTTCTCATTTGGAGCTCAAAGTTCAAAACTCATAAAAACAGAAGATATTTTCTCTCTCAAGAAGGCTAGAAATGCTCAAATCAAACAGAGCTGGTGACAATTGGGAGCAATGGGAAAGCACCAAGAAAGAACTGAACAAGGCCCACTTATTTGAGAAGATGCATTGGCAACAGAAATCCAGAATAAAATGGCTCAAAGAAGGGGATGACAATACAAAAGTTTTTTCATGCTTATACATCCCAAAGAAGAAGACATAATACCATTACAAGATTGATTACTCCTCGGGGCAGTCACCTTACCTCTCATCAGGATATTGTGTCCCACATATCTGAATTCTATTCTAAACTATTTTCCTCTGAAGGGAGTTGGGAGGAGAATCCATTTTACATCTGATTCCCAAATCAGTTAATGAAGACATGAACACAGCTCTCCCGAAACCAGTGACTGAAGTTTAAGTAAATGAAGCTCTTTTTAGCCTTCACCCAGATAAAGCTCCAGGGAAAGATGGCATGAGTGCCCTATTCTATCACCATTTCTGGTCTCTCATCAAGGAGGACTTTGTGGAAGCCATCCCCAGTTTCTTCTAGACAAGTAACCTTCTCCAGTATTTGAACACCATCCTTTCTTTAATCCCTAAAACTCAAAACCCTGAGGTTCTAGGGCAATTCAGGCCCATCACTTATGCATCATTGTTCAAACAAAACTCTTTCCAAAATCCTGGCACAGAGGCTCATGACTTGTTTAAATGACTGCATCAGTTTTTTTCAATCTGCATTTGTTAGAGATAGGCAATTGATGGATAATGTGATCATAGCCAAAGAGGCTTTCCACTTCCTTAACAGAAACACCTCATGCAGGAATTATTTTATGGCTTTAAAAATGGACCTTGTCAAAGCCTTTGACAGGTTTGAGTGGTTGTGCATTAAGAAAATTATGACTCAGATGGGATTCCACAGTGATTTTGTTAATCTGATTATGGTTTGTGTGTCCACTGCATCTATTTCTTTCAAAGTTAATGGATAGGTTTGTGGATTTGTCTCTCCATCTAGAGGTATAAGGCAAGGGGATCCTCTATCCCCTTACATGTTCATCATAGTGGCTGAATTACTTTCTACAATGATAACTGATGCTACTGCTCATGGACTTTCGAAAGGGCTTAGGATGTCTCAAAATGGCCCTACTCTCTCCCACCTTCTATTTGCAGATGATTCCTTATTTTTCTGCAAGGCTGGTAATGATCAGGCTATAATTCTTCTCAACCTGCTGGAGAAATACAGACTTTTTTACTGGCCAACAAGTGAACCTCCACAAATCTGCTATTTTCTTTAGTAGGAATACTCCTCAGCCTCTTCAATCCAGCATTTGCAGCACTCTGAATGGCATAGTCTCTCACAGATCAACCAGGTATCTTGGCTTGCCTTTGGGCATTGGCAGAGCTAAGAAATAAACCTTTGATTACATTTTATCATCTATAAAGCAGAAACTCCAAAATTGGAAGACTAAATTTCTATCTGCAGCTGGTAAGGAGACTCTCTTTAAATATGTTATCCAAGCCCTCCCTATATTTACCATGTCCTGCTTTAAACTCCCCATTACCCTATGCAATGAAATTTCTAAGCTTTGTGCTGATTTTTTGTGGCAAAATGGGGAGAACAATGGCAAAGGCATTCACTGGAGAAATTGAAATCTCATTTCCTTGGCTAAGTTGAATGGGGGCCTGGGTTTTCTGGACTTAAAGCTGTTCAATGAAGCTCTCATCTGCAAACAATTATGCAGGAATGCTACAAGGCCTGATCTGTTGGTAAGTCAAATTCTTAATGCCATGTATTATCTAGACTGTTCATTCTTAGAGGCTGGCAGATCACTAAAAAGCTCGTGGTTATGAAATTGCTAGATAGATGTGCTACCAGTGTTTGTACAGGGTTTTAAAATTGAAATTAGGAATGGAGCTCATACAAAGATATATGAGTTGAATTGGATTCCAAGGCTTCTTCAAACCAAGCCACAAATGTTGTAAATAGCAGGAGAACACCTTATCTGGGTCAAAGACCTGTTCCAAGCAGATGGCAAAACTTGGAATGAGTGGCTGATCAGGCAAATCTTTAGTGTTGATGTGAGTAAGGCTAGTTTGGAAATCAAATCCATCAACAAAGACAGAGACGACAGGAAGTACTAGAATCTGGAGAAGAAATGTTGCTTCTTTGTAGAAAGCACATACTCATATCTCTCAACTCAGAAATTGCAGAAACTTGATAGACCAGAGTGCAGCACCACCACATCAAGGAGCTTACCATCACATACAGAGGTTGGAGGCTGAAAATTCAGGCTAGGATAAAACATTTCCTATAGAAATGTCTTACTGGAACTCTGCTTGTAGCTACTCATTTTGCGAAATAAGGTCTGGATATTGACATCATCTGCTCAATTTGTGGAGAAGGCCCTGAAACAATTGAGCATGTCCTTTTCAATTGTGATAGAGCTTGCAGAATGTGGCAAAAAGCCCATGTGCAGTGGGAAGGACTCAGATGTTATACAAACTCCTTCAAAGGTTGGTTGCAAGGTTTTTTCTCTCTCAATCACTCTGACATCCCTAAAACAAGAATTCAGTTGTCCACTTACCTTTTGTGGTGGCTCTGGAAATCCAAGAATCTCTGGGTGTTTCAAAATTCTCTGCTCCCAGTGCAATGCCTCATCAATGCAGCTCAGAAGGATTGGACTGACTTTATTTCTGTGGTTTTATTTCTTATTAGTCCTTAGTTTTAGTTCCTGTGTTGTGGTTTTTCTTCGGTATGTTTGCAGTTTTTGTTGGTTTTGAAACCTTGAGTCTAGCTAGGCTTTATAGCAGTGGTTAGGCCATTGTTTCTTTGCTCTTCTATTTATGTAGTTTTTGAGGTTCTCGGCCACTTAGTGTACGCCTCTCATGTATTTTTAATTTCTCCAGTTTAGTAGGGACTCCCTATGTATTAGAACTTTGTTCTCTTTGAGTTTATATATACCCTTATCGTTTTGAAAAAGAAAATTAAAAAAGGACCGCCTAAAACAATAATATAAAGAATGGTATCAGAGCAAGACAATGATTTAAAGAAATTAAAATGAGTACAAGAAAAATATATCTTGATATAGAATGAGAAATACAAAATACAAAAATAGATATAATAAGGTATACTTATTTACATGAAATTACAAGTTCAAAATTTTATTATAAAATGATGATGAAAAGTGAAGAAAAAAAAAAGATTAATAAAAATACAAAACAAGTAACAATTGCATAAAATAGTATATAACAACAATCTCATAAAATAGCATATAGCAAAAATGCTACATCCACACCAAATGACACTATCCATGTGGGTAGCATCGACTCTACCCTAAATTAAGTTATTGTCCAGATTTATTACATCACTTTCAGCAGTCATGGCCACGGGCCAACCCCTCTCGGACCCAACCCTACCCGTAGTTTGATCGGGCCGATTTTAGGCCTCCTGTATAAATGTTTTGATCCAGCAGGCCAGGCCCTAACGGCCCTTGAGACGGGCCAAGCATTCTTTTTTTTTTTCTTTTCCTGTGAACTAGGTCAGTCCCGAATCGTCAGATCAGTGAACCGACTCAGAACTGTTGACCAATTATCGGCCCGTACATACATTCGGGCCGGTTTCGAGTATGTGTTTTAGTCGCTAGGTCTAGACTCTGCCTTTCAAATGACCACGTCTACTTTCAGGTCGTTCTAGTATAATCCAAAAACATGACAACATGAGTCACATCCCAGTTAAATCAATCTAGCTGAACTAACTCAATTATTAAAATGAATATGAATTTTATTAAGAGTACTAAATTACGATAAATATAAGGAAGTCCAAATAATCAAAGTAATTCTATAAAAAAATATGTTCAATAATTTACATATATCATTTTATTAATATTTATATAAACAAAACAATAGTTTGTTATAACATATAATAATATATGGTAAACTATGATTTATGTTATTCATTCATATATTTAATTTATAATACAACATTGATATTGTTTTTTCGTGCATTACAAGAGCCACCATGACATTTTTACAATTTAAGTATAACTGAAAATATGTATGCTTAAAGGTTAAACCTATCTAATAACAGTCCCATTATTATATTTATGTTTCCATGACATTTTTCCCAACAAATGAGGAGAATATAATCAGACAATCAAATTTGTCTCCCTTAATCTAAAAAGTGCCATACATATAAAGGTATATATCTACCCAAACCTCAAGATAGATTATGAATTATCCAAAAAAAAAAAAAACAAAGGACCAAATTTTCATTCCCATCATGACGTCAAAATTGCTTCTCTTGAAACAACCGGGTCCAAATCGACAGAAATCGAGTCGGGAGGTGTCTGGCTGCTCACGCCACCCTCCGCATGAACAACAGCAGGTAGCAGCCACTGCCTAGAATGCTCGACTGAGGCCTCAGGACTATCTACAGATTGTGCAGCCGTCTGCACATGTTTCATCTCGTCTGAGTCCTGCAGTGAAAGGCGGCAAACCGGGCATGTGGCGTGTTTCCTGAGCCACAAATCAATGCATGATATATGAAAGCTGTGGCCACATTTGGGCATGATCCGCAATACTTCTTTGTCTTGGTACTCTGACAAACATATGGTACACCTGCATTCCGAAATAACGATGTGAACTAAAAAACTCTTTGTTGGTCGATAAGTGAAATAATAGCGAAATTACCCATGAACTTCAGTCTAATTACAAGAACCGCCAATCACGTATTAGAATTATAAATGCATCCTTGAGGATTTTGTTGAACTGGGTTTTTCAAAGACATGCTCAACATCAAGTAGTTTTGTAATTAAGTAACTAACCCTTGATGGGTAAAAGTTGCCAGTATCTTTTGAGTCATCAACTGTAAGGAAACAATGATCGAAACTTTTGTTTTAATGCAAGATGACATAATTACGACAAACTTAATCCTGAGGATTAGTCTTAATATTAAAGACATACTTTTGAGGTTTACAATTACCTACAAATGTCTCCTTCTAAGGGCGCATGCACTTCAATGACAATCAAATGTCAAAAAAAATATTTCAAATTTTTCAAAAGAGAACTTCTTTGTTTCTTTTTTGTAATTAGGCTAAACCTCGCGGTAGTTCTTGTAATTATCTTTAAGGTGGCAAGACTCACTGTGGATCTTCAAACGAACTAAATGCTTCGCGATTAAACTTGAGCGTGGGGATTGCATTAACTGCTACTGGTTCAAGACCAGTAATCCTGTGCTCTGGCTGCAAACAAAAGGAATAAAGAAAAATTACAACTACGATCAAAATGTACAGGAAAAGTCACCAAGACGAGAACTTCTGGCAAAACTTTTCAACATCAAACCATAAGGTTTAGAGTTCGAAGCACGTAAGCGTTTACGAGTTATAGATCATAAATGTGCTCGATTCCTTCCCGACTTTAACTGACAACACTAGAAATTACAAGCACGCAAAGTTGGTAAAGTAAAAGGTATATGGTGCCTTGAAGTAAATGAATTACCGAAATTCGTACACACTAGTCAAGAATGCAAGTAGTGGCAGTATGGTGAACAGATAATTAAGAATTAGTCAAATTCTTAAGACACCACTGAGGTTTAGCCCTGCATCTTGAGACACAAAATATATAGAAGAAACTGGGCCATTGATGATTTACAAAGTATAGTAAGAGAATTAAACATTAGGTGAAGTAGTTTTAATTGAGTCTTACAATGAACCGAGGCAATTAACCTTACACTAAAGCGAAGCACCATGAACGATTAAAGTATACATTTTCATCTACAAACTCAACCGTGACATTAGGACATACCAGCTCAAGATCAATCCTCAAGTCATTCTCTAACATCAGTTGAGTCTCCATCCTCCGGAGCCTCCCGTAAATGAGCCGAGTGCAAACGAAAACAATGAATGTTGCACTCATTCCAAACCCGATAATGGTTGTGATCAGATTCATACCAGAGCCCAACATATCGAAAATTTCCTGCTTTCTCGATTGCCCAACTCACAGTAACAAGAAATTTTAAGGCAAAAGTTGCAACTGACACAAGCAAGCAAGCAAGCAAGAAGAAGAAAGATGGCCTAGATCAAGCACAATAGTCCAATTTCTCAAGCCATTATTCTGAAAGTCAACTGACAGGTGATTAAATCAGTATAAGGAACAAAACAAAATCTAACACTGTAATAAGATTAACTGAAGAACACATCAAGAATCTCCAATGATGAGATTATAACTTATAACTACACATCACCACAAACGACAAATGAGCCCAAATGAGTCACAAACAAAGGGAAAAGGGCAAAAACAGAAAAAAAGAAACAATTTTGCCCTAAAAATTGAATCTTTAATCCCTTTGGGTGGACTCTAAAGGGTGGCCCTGTGAATGGATGAGAATCAACTAGTAAATATAAGTAAGAACTCTTCCAATTTTGTATTTTTCTTGAGGGCCCTCTTTGTTACTATTTTACATCAGAAGGCTGAAGGTGGGATCTTTGGAAATGGCGGCTAATGGGTAAAAGCGAAAAATAAATAAACCGCAATTGACTGCATATAAACCGGTTCAAGATCCAGTGGGATTCACCATCATCAAGTCATCGAGTGGAAGTGACAGACTGAGATTTTTTGTTCGAGTTTCTTGCATTGTTCTTTACTAGTTTTACAACAGAGTAACCTGTAAGATCGTGTCTGTTTATTTTGGTAATTCTGGATTTTTGTTTAACAAATGAAAGATACTTTTGAATACCACTCGTCACTCACATGGGTAAATCAACGGCCCAATGTTTTTGCCAAATCAGTCAGCCTCATAGACTGCAAAACTTCCTATCCCCGTCGGTGCAAACGGTCACATGTGCATAGATATGCCCATGGGCCGGCCCGGCCCGAACCGATCCTGAACCGGCCTCCTAAGGACCGGTTCGTTGAACCGGACCCTTAGTGCCGCAGTTCGGTCCCGGTCCCTTTTTTTTGACCCGTCGGGCCGGGACGGGTCGCGGGTCAGACAACAAACTATGGTATTACTTTTTTTTCCTTTTTAAGGGTTTGTACCGGCCCTTGACCCACCGGGTCAGTGAACCGGCTGTTCGGGCCGGTACTATGAACTTGCCCATAGTTTATTTCGGGCCGGTCACGGTCCATGATATTGAGGCCCACGGCCCGACAATTGGCCACCTCTACTTGCTGCACTCATGAAAGTAGGGAAAATTAGACAAATGGTCCTGTATGTTTATACCTTTTTCATTTTGGTCCGCTTCAATTTGACTTTTTAAGTTTAGTCCGACAACTTAAAAAAATTAAGTTCTTTCGTCCTTTTTGGCCCAGCGGGCCAATTTAAAACCCTCAATCGCACGTGGCTGCCTGCGTGGACCCGAAGCCAATTAAAGCAGGTGAGACGTGGAGCTGAGGGACAAACATAAAGAACAAAATGCTCTAACCTCATCATTTTGCCCTAATTACTTGAATTTGGAGGGAAAATTGCTTCATTTTCCCTCCTTTATGAAAAGCCCTAATATCATCTTCAAGATCTTAGCTCTTACCAGTACCAGTTACCATTTTCCCACAAATCCGAAAAAATTAAGACAAAAATGCCATCCTCGTCGTCTTCAGCTAGTCAAGGATCGTATTCCGATCTTGAGGATGATGATTATGAGTTAGAAGAAGAGGTTGGTGATGATGATGGATTGTTCAATGGTTTCTAGGAAATAAACAAATCGTTGTTGAAGAGACTAACCAATCTGAGGAGGAGAATCTAATGCGAAGCGATGATGATCTTATTAGTCTCAAAAGTTTAGACAGTGAAGCTGAAAGAAATAGGCTCAGTAGTTTTAATCCTATTCATATTTCCAATCCAAATTTCAGCATTGGGATGATTTTCTCTACCAAGTCAGAGCTCAGAAAGGCCATTCACTCTCATGCCATCAACACAAAGAGAAACATCAAGATAACAAAGAATGATAAGATAAGAATGCATGCAAAGTGTGAAGGTGAAGGATGCAAGTGGAAATTGCATGCTCTGAAGTTGAATGGTGAAGAAACCTTTCAGATTAGGGCATATTTCACTGAACATACATGTGTTCCCTCTTACAAGGTGAAAAACCTAACTTCAAGTTGGTTGTATGCTAAGTATGCTCAGAAGTTCAACTCAGATCCTACTAGAAACGTTAAAGGTTTTAGGGCAGATGCAATGGATGAGATCAGAGTTCAAGTCAGTAACTTTCAAGCATATAGGGCCAAAAAGCTAGCAGTTGAAGCCCTTCAAGGGAGTGCAGATGAGCAATTCAACCTTCTATGGAACTTTGATGAAGAGATTAAAAGGAGCAATCCAGGGAGTACTATTATCATAGGTCTGAGGTTGAATATGGAAAGAAGAGATTTGACAGGGCCTACTTGTGTCTTAAGGCATTGAATGATGGTTTCATGGCAGGTTGCAGGTCTTTTATTGGTGTGGATGGATGTCATTTGAAAGGTCCCCATGGAGGCATGCTGTTAACAGCTGTTGGTGTCGATCCGAACAACAATATATTCCCAATAGCAGTGGCAGTAGTTTCCAAAGAGAATAAGGACACATGGGAGTGGTTCTTGCTTTTTCTGAAGAGTGATTTGAAGCTTCAAACAGACTATGAGTACACCTTCATGTCTGATAAGCAAAAAGGCTTAATCCAAGCATTTGATGAAGTATTTCCAAATGCCGAACACAGATTTTGTGTTAGGCACTTGCACTCAAATTTCAGTAGGGCTGGTTGGAGAGGACAAGCATACCTTGTGGAATTCTGCACAAGCAACTACTGTGCCTGAGTTTACAAGAAAAATGGAAGCTTTTCAGAAAATGAGTGGTGAAGCATTTTCATGGTTCAATGACAAGCCACCACATCAATGGAGCAGGTCACATTTTTCAGATTTCAGTAAGTGTGACATGCTTTTAAATAAT
>CACSLK010027831.1:1634543-1653127 GCA_902706635.1 Striga hermonthica | reverse complement strand
TGGCATGAGAGAGGAAGTACAAACTTTAGAGAGAGAAAATAAAGATAATTGTATTGTGAATTTCAAGAGAACAACCCATCGGCGGCACGAGCACGACGCCCGGTAATAATCTGCAATATATGCCGTACATTTATTGGTATTTATTTAGTGTTCGTATATTCTCTTTATTCATATCAAATTTTTTAGCTTCTGTGATTCTATTTTTCTGTCTGTGAGATTGTCGATCTTCGTGTTTTTGTGTATTTCGAACCAAGAACTGCGTGTATGCCGGCGCGTGTCTGTGCGTTCTTAAAAGTCGTTATTTATTTGGAGATTTTGCAAGTTTAGCTACTGAATCAGCTTAACTCAGTGGGATTGAAAGCTGATGTTTTGGACCGTATGTTTGATGTATTTCAGGTTTTCATTTGTTTCTGAACGATGTTTATTTAGGATCCCTTAGAGACTGGTGAATAGTTGATTGAGGTTAATTTGAAACTTAAGGTGTTGGCTGTGATTGGGTTGTTTGTGTATCTTGGTCAATCTCGGGTTTCTGAAGTTGGAGTTTAGTAGAGTTTCTTTCTAATCTTATTAGACGAAACCAAGATTTGGTTTTTATGATAGCGATTGTAACTAAAGATCCATAAGCTCATCAACTGTGTAATGCATTTTTTAGTGTCTCATCTGAAGCAGAATAAAGTGAAACACACTGTATGATGTGATTTGGTCGAAAACAGCAAGTTGAATGTGAAAATGATTTTGGATGAGTGACTAGTTTAAGGAAAAAAAAAAAAAAAATGGTTCTCTTGGGTTTCATCTCTAGCCTACCCCAACTTGCTTGGGACAAAAAGGCTATGTTGTTGTTGTTGTTGTTGACTAGTTTAAGGAAAAAAAGTAAACGAATCGGAATAACTGTAAAGTTTACCTTGAGGTTGGTGTGTTTTTTTAATATGGATGGATTGGTAACTTCTCATATGTTAGTTATATCTTCAGTTGAAATTGCTTTTAACCCTTATTGTAGGGCATAACATGCAAACTAGACCAGGATTTTTTATTTTTTCAATTCAGTTGATATTGGACTGAGATGGTACCTAATTGTTTTTAGGATTGTCGAGACATAAACATGAGTAGTTCGTTGGATGTTGCCCGAGCAGAGCTTGCCCTTGCTGTCTTGTATCTGAACAAAGCCGAGGCAAGGGATAAGATATGCAGGGCAATTCAGTATGGTTCCAAGTTCTTGAGTAATGGGGAGCCTGGGACCGCACAAAATGTCGACAAGTCGACTAGTTTGGCTCGAAAAGTTTTTCGATTGTTCAAGGTGAGTATTTCCAGTCGGTTTTCTTGGAATTGTGAACTTTTCTATGCATACCCCGTTTTGATCTAATGAAGTTTATTATTTCCTTTCTTTCTGTACTTATATTATTAATAACTCCATTTGTGTTCATAACATTGGAGTTTTCAACATTATACACCTCCTATTTCGTTGAATTACCTCCATTGGATTGATCAATTTTGTATGTATTTCTTGATTTACAGTTTATCAATGATCTCCATGCTCTCATTAGTCCAAATGCTCCCGGAACTCCACTTCCTCTGATTTTGTTGGGAAAGGTATTAACTTTTCGAAATATGGGAACTCCACTTAATAACTTATCTTTATCTTACTCTTCTTGTGGTTGTTTGTTTCAGTCGAAAAATGCACTCTTGTCCACTTTCTTGTTCTTAGATCAAATTGTGTGGCTGGGCAGGACAGGGATTTATAAGGTTTGTCTTTAAACTTCTCTAGCTTGAAGTCTTTGCATTTACTTGAAAGATTGATTCGTCCAATTATTGGATGAAAGAATGTAGCGCTTCATATTTTCACATGCCAACGTATGCTACCAGTTCTAATTAGCTGATCAGAAATTCTTAGCAGGAGTTTCTTTTTCTTTTTTTTTTTTTTACTATACATATTTTTTATATTTAGTTATTTACCAACAAAAAGTATGTCAACAGCGTATTACGAAAACACACTCCTTACACTTATTCAGTTTTGATATCACTTTTTAGCTTTTGTTAGCAAACATGATCAATCTATTATTTCAACTGTTTTTAGCTTCTAGTACCATAAACAATTTCTTAGAAGAAAAAAGCATAAATCTTTGTCAGTCATCTCTTAATTCGGTTAAATGGGTTTTGGTATGAGTAAGTCGAGTGCTCTGTTGTACAGAACAAAGAACGTACTGAACTAATTGGAAGGATATCTCTCTTCTGTTGGTTGGGGTCCTCTATTTGTACCACCCTAGTTGAGGTACGTTTGTTGGCGTTCCTCTTCCTTCAGTATTGCTACCTTCAAAATGATTTGAACTTTTGACTGAGTAAGTTATTCTTTGTGTGATGTGTTTGTTTGGTACTTGAGATTGGGGAACTCGGAAGGCTTTCGGCATCCATGAAAAAGCTGGAGAAGGAGCTCAAGAATACTAATAAGCATAAGGTTTGCTCTTTCACCTGCTTGCATAGTTTTGTGCATCAACAATTATCTTTAAACGTTACAAATACTTGTTTAGGTATTGCAAACAAACACCTTGCAGGTTTTTAGTTATCTCTCTCTTTCTCTCACCAATTTGTATCGTGAGGGTACGCATTTTCTGATAATTTTTTGATACTGACTGAAAATGGAAAAATGACAATTAAATGTGTCTTACTCTCAGTCAGCGGAAATCAAAAGTTTAAGGTTTTGCACTAGGAATGATGTTAAACCTAAAGGTTTTGCACTAGGAATTATCAATCATTTTGAAGTTGCAGAGTTGAATTGCTGCCTATACTTATTTGGTTATCCTGTTCTCTTGGTATCTTCTTAATTCCAGAATGAACAGTACAGAAGTAAGCTTCAGAAATCGAATGAGAGAACACTCGCGCTCGTGAAGGCAGGCATGGACATAGTTGTTGCAGTTGGCTTGCTTCAACTGGCGCCCAAGAAAGTCACCCCTCGTGTTACTGGTGCCTTTGGGTTCGTGAGCTCTCTCATCTCATGCTACCAGGTGCCCTCTCTATTTCTGTGTTGAAATTACTGAATTTTTTTGTCTACTTTGGAAAGCAGTATGAGGTTTTCACAGAAGGTATCACAGCATTGGTACTAAATGTTTTCATATTACCAATACACGCACCGTCTTGATATTTAGTTGTCTTTGTATAGTGAAAAAATATGTGGGGTAATTGAAATATAACTGGGGTTTTTAATTATTTTGGTATTCCGGCTTTGCCATAATCATGAAGTCACCTTTAGTATCAACCTCGAATTTAAAGTAAACGAGAGTATGAATTCTTGGTCTGCATCAGAAATTCAGAATCACTGATTTTGATAATATTATATTTAAAGGTAGTCATCTATGGTGCTTTTATGATCCTAGCTTTTGCTAATAAAATGACACACACTTGGATCTTGCAGTTGCTTCCGGCACCACAGAAGGCTAAGACAACCTAAGAGCAAATCAACTAGTCGTCAAGGTAAGGATGTCCTGAAATTATCAGAGTACTCGGCAGCCGTATGAATATGACCAGTTTGCAGGCAACAAACGGGTGCAGTTGAAACAAAAAATCGAGCAGTTTCTTCACATTGTCTATTCCTAGTACCTACTGTTCATTTTGTTCGACAACACTTGTAACAGTAATAATATATGCAGAATCCATATTTGAAGCCTCAGGCAAGACGTTTATAAACATAATTCCAAATATGTGCAAATACGGACTTCTCAGGCCCATGCGAATTTGTTGCTCACATTTTGAGAAGTGTGACTAAAGTTTCAGCAATTGTGCGATAACACTTTCAATTGGTGTTATATCGTGAATTAATGTAGAAACACAAGCCTGGAAAAACATTTATTATTATTCACTCAACTCTCAAGTAACATAATAAAGGAGGCATCATATATACATAGAGAGAGACTTATTTATTATTCAATATTCACTCAGTCTCACACACCATTTATTTTGCACCTGGATACGATCACTCAAGTATATGCAATCTGCTTGGCTATGTCGTTGCCGTTGGGCATTGGCGCCACGTAGAGGATGAAGCCGTCGGTCGGGAGGGGCCTTTGCCCTCCCGACGTGAAGATGAGGTCGAAGAGAAAGCCCGCGAGGGCACCGAGTATGAAACCCCCCACGAATCCCCCAACGAGTCCCATGGCCGTCACGAATAGTGTGGTGGCTGCTTGCCCCGTCAGCTGGGTTGCGACTGCAGCCCCGACGAGTTTCCCGAGGGCGGCACCACCGGCCTCGGCCGCGAACACGAGGGCCTCCCGTGTGGCAGTGGTGATGGGGTGGTCTGACGAGTAGACGTCCCAGATGATCTGCCCGATATCCATCAGGTGCATGGCAGCCGACCCGTAGGCCGGCTTCTTCTTACGGTAAGATATGGAAGGGGGCGGGCCGTCTGACCGGGTCAGCACGGTTAGACGGCCAGAGGCCTCAATGATGGAGGCGTATACCTCCAGTTTTTGGTCTTCCTCCAGATCCTCGAAACTGCCCGACAGCCCCAACTTGGTCTGATGGCTGCATTCGTGCGCGCGCGTGTATATCAACGTGCACTTTTATAATTATTTTCATTTTATTTTTTGATAAAATAAATTAAGAAGCTACATAAATTAAGGCCTTGCTTTGATTAATTAATTAAGTATATATAGCCAGTTTAAGTCTAATTATTTGTGAGATATTTCTTTTTCAATTAAATAATTAATTAAATCCAACCAATTAAAAATATTTATCTCCAATTAATTAAATCCAGGAAAAGAAAAACTCACCTCCGAACAAGCTCGTCAAACCCAATACCTACGTTCCTTAGGTAGCGGGAGAACTCGGCAGAGGCAAAGGAGTTGAGGCTCAGCCTCATGTAGCTCATGACCATGTCGTCAAACTCCTGGATGGTCTCTACGAGGTCATCGGCTGCAGCCTGGGTGGAGACATCCAGCCCGTCGAGCGCCTCGAACAGCTGGTGGTGGTGGTCGAGCATCTTGTCAAGGTAGCTCCGGCGCAGGGTGTAGTTTCGGACAAGCTGGAGGGCATTGTTGAGGCAGTGCTCCGCGTAGGCTAGGATCCGGCGGGCCACGGGCCCACGGACCGGGTGGGACCCGTGATGGGCGACCACGGCGTTGCATTCGTCAAGGAGTGTGTTGACGGAGGCCATGTTGTCATTGGCCATGCGCAGGTACTCAAGCTGGTCGCCAAGGCTCGCGAAGTTTATGTGGTACATGTTGCGGACCTCTTGGAGGCGGATCAGCTCCGCCAGCTGGCGCAGCTTCTGATCTTGTAGGAAGACTGCGTTCACTATGCCGGAGGCCATGGATTTTATTTTTCTTGTTTTTAGGGGGTGAAGGTCTTTATGTTTTGATTGATGGATGAGCTGAGGGTGTATTTATAGGGGGAAGGTGATGGCGTGGCATCTAATGTGGCAGTGACTGGACACACCATTGCCACGTTAGTTTTTTTTTTATTATTATTTTTTCTAATAATAAGACACTTCCAAGAAGGAACACAACAAATTGGTAGAGTAAATGCTTCCAGAGCAAACCCAACCAGTATTTAAGCCCAGAAAACATAATGTCATATGGGAATTGTAGTGCTTTATGGACGACTAGTACGTAACCCCGTGCAATGCACGGGTTATATTTATTTTGGTAAAATTTATAATTGAAGGTTATTAATCAATACACTACAAAAAAACTCTTACATTCCAACAGAAATTTTCCGTTGGAATTTTTTATATTTCCGTTGGAATAACTATTCTAACGGATATTCTTACGTATAAAAATCCGTTGAAAAAATGGCCGTTGGAATAGCAAATATCCAACGGAAAGTCATATGGAAATAAATTCCTACAGCTATTACAACGGAAAAAATCCGTTGGAATTATTCAACTATCCAACACTTCTTCCACCATAAAACTAAATTTGTTGGAATATTCATTGGAATTTCCAACGGAAATTTTTGCCATTGGAATTTTTTCGTTGGAATTGTAGTGTTTTTTTGTAGTGATAAGTTATAATACGTAGAACATTTGTTAGGTAATCGTAAAATGATCATCATGAAAAAGTCATACATTATTAAAAAGCTCTTTGTTTTTCTATGCAAAATTATTTTTCACTTGGTAACCGTAAATCGATATTTACCAAGATTGCTCTCCATTTGGTAATTGTGAATTGCATAGACACCTAATACTTTCATTTTTTTGTTCATTTTCGGAATGTTACCACCATGAAATAAAACTATAGTGAAAATATGTAATATTGTGATAGATACTAAAGATATGATTATCTGGTGAAGTTTAATTTTATATCGAGTATAAGGAAAATTGTTACCTTAAAGTTAAAGTGTGGATTTTAAGTATATCTTTTTTTTTGTCAATCATTCTCATTTTTTATGCCAAATTCATTCCAAAAATTGAGAACGATTTTGTTTTGTTATGTTTTAACAGAAATTTAAAATTTTGGTTGTATATTTTGTAAAACATATTTATAAAAATAATTACGTTAAAAAAAACAATAACGATATTTTATCCTTTGTAGATAAAAAATAACTAAATGAATCAGAGGACATGTAAATCACGGTTTTTAAATGAAAAATATATTTCATAAAAAGTGATAAGAAAATGATTCAAAATGATAATTGTGGCACTTTTTAAAAATATGTTACCATGATTGAAATGAAATCTTTAGAAAATATTTTTCTTTTAGTTAAGTTGCATATATTGCATAACTATATATAAAAAAATAAAATATTTAGAGTTCAAATAGGCGATTTATTTATATGGATATAATAAAGTATACAGTCCAAATAATTAAATTTTATTTAGCATTTATATTGTTAATATTGATACCGTGATTATTGTAAAGTACAACTCTCATTTTTACGGTAAATTTATATTATATTAAAATGAATTGATCATAAGTCTAAAAAGAGATACGAATTGAATTAAAAAAATTGAATTGTGGTTAAATTCTTGATATCATAATTATACTGTTTTTAAAAAGACATTCCATAATATTTTGTTCCATAATAATACTGATTTTAAATATAATTGATTCCAAATAGCCAAATTTAGTTTTTAATAAAATATTATGGAATACCTTTTTAAAAATATGTAATTATTAATTTATTTTTTGTTTCTCATTTATATTTTATTTTTATTTTTGCCAATTTACTTTAGTATGTTTGATCACATTGTGCACGCAGATAATTTTTTAGATATAAAGTTGTACTTAACAAATATCTTATGTGGTTCACAATCCATATAAACAATTGACATTTGTCAAAATTTATGTGATAACAACATTTATACATTGTAAATGCTCTTATTTTGTTTTAAATAATTTCAAATATACTTCTATTCATTCCAAATAAAATTCATGCTATTTAAATTCGAACATTTCGTACCAAAAATAAATCACCCACTTTATACCACCAAATCAGACATTTATTATTAACAACAATTTTTCTATGAAAAAATAAAAATGGCTATCAGATACTTAAAATAAAATCATAAATTTTATATCAAAATTGGATTTATTAAGTTTGTCAACTTTATACCATAAATCAATTAAGTATTTTCTAAAAGTCGTTTCTACATTTTGTCCAAAATATTTTTTAGCGGCACATAAATGTTATTTATATTTTTGTATTTGGTTATCTTGCCTACGAAGAAAAATATAATCTTGCAACTCTACTATACCAACAAAAAGATGTATGAAAAATAACATAAGTATTAATTTATTATGTTTTACTCAATACATAAAATATAATATGAATATAAAGATTAACGATTAATTCTCTATAATTTGCTCAATCAAGTCTACATATTTAACCTAAGGATTTCGAAAGTTTTTATAATATCCCCATATTTGTTTCCATAAAACTAAATCAACCTAAATTTAAATTCAACTAATAAAGGTAATAATCATAAATATTTGACTAAAAAGATTATATACATTAATTACATTGATTTTTGTTAAATACTAATTTTAGACAATAATTAATTAAATTGACGGGAAAATGTTTCTAAAAGTGAATTATGTTAATTCTTATTTTATATTAATAGATGATGCTTAAAATTAGTCTATGATCACTTATTCCACACTCATACATAAGAAGAAATATTTGTTCCTTATGTTAAAATAGTATAAAAGAAATGCTCTCACCTCTCTCTAACATTCTCTCTCTAAACCCCATACCCTTCCATCCTTCACCTTCATTTTTTTCGGTCACTCCTGCCACATAGCCTCTGCCGGCGGCCGCATTGCCGGCGGCTAGCCGCCCGGTCCTTTGCCTCCGATCCTCCTCGGTTTTTTTCCCCTTCTCCCTCCCTTTTCATGGCCCTATCACCGAGCTCCCTTGACCTGACTGCTGCGGCGCCCCCGTGTGGTTTTCAAAATTCGTCCTCGATCGGACCTTTCAAACCGTTCACCGATGACCTACATGGTAGATTTACCTCTTGGTCCAACAAATTGAAGAAAGTCATCAGATCCGCCTTACACCCGTCAGAGAAGCCTCGAGCTTGTGAACCGGCGGCTCAAGTTGGTCGCCGCGCAGACAAATCCCTTACCAAACTGCCTCCCCATGACAAAACCCTTTCCAGTCTGCCTTTCCATGACGCAGCGCTGCCGTGCGCGACTGCCTCCTCTACGATAGGTCCAGTTTCCGCCACCGTTGGGCCAACCTGTCCAGATGCCGGAAACCCTTGGCCGGTACAATTTGGCTACCTCCCGGTGGGATCCTTTCCTCCGCCGTTGACCTCTGTTCCTCTCACGGCGTCAGACACAGCTCAAATCCCAAACCTTATCCATCCCTCACCATCTTTCCCCCCAGCTCAACCTACTTTGGGCCAATCTATTGGGCCATATTCCCGCGGGCTGTCGCCTCAAGCCCACTGCCTTTCCTTCCCACAGACCATAAGCCCAATTTATTCACTGACTCATACTTTCTCAGACCAAAGGACCAATAACCCCTGGCCCAATTCTCACATTTTAACCAACACATCAGGCCGCCCCTCCTCATCAGGCCCAACATCCATGGCAAACAGCCTCCCCCACCAGGATGTCCGTCGAGACCCTGTTACAGCAGCGGATCCCACCTCAGTGCTCCCGCCACCGGTCGGTGTCTCTACCCCCGCCCCTGACACCGGCGCCGGCCACCTCCACACGAGCGAAGCTCCGATGGCTCCTCTTTCCTCAGGCCACAATGCTCCACCGAACCAGCGTCGGCGACCACTGTCCCATGCTCCACCGTCTCAGCCCCCATGAAGTCGGCTGGCAGCTCTCTTCCCGGCTTCGGCGACGGTGCCGGTCACCTACATATGGGCGGGAGCCAATCAGAGCCTCTTCTTGCGGCCCCCATTTGCATCCCGACGGGTGCATCATTGACGGAAATCGATGGGACCGCCAACAGCGACCACGACACTACCTCTTCGCGTTCGACTGGATTACTGGGCCGCGGTCCCTCCACCACTCTGCCGGTAGTGGATCACAATGTACGGCCGCAGAGGGGAAGCTCGGTCCAAGAAGCGCGCTCGGACATCCCCCCTCCCCTTTTGGTGGACAAGGGACCCCGCCCAACAGGAGCACGTTCCTTTCAAGATGCGGTCTCCGACACATCCACCGCCAAACCGGGCCAACAAAGACTGATGTTGGAGTCCTTCCGCGACAAACAGAGCGGGACATTCACTCGATCCGAGGAGGGCAGGTTCACGGTAAGTTTCCCTGAGCCCACTGTTATTTCCCTAGTTGGGTCGATGGATAATGCACTCATTTTGAAGTTTTCCTTCACTGTCCCTTCCCTTCGGGATTTATCTATCGGTTTGGTCAAATTAGGTTTCAAGGGTAGAGTGACCCCTAAGTTCCTGAATTATAATCATTATTTACTCATTTTTGAGTTGAAAGAGGACTACAACTCAGTTTGGATTAAGACGCATCTCAATATCTTTGGATGTGCTGGTCGGGTGTTTAAATACACCCCAGATTTCTCCTTTGTTGAGGAATCTCCCATAGTCCCGGTGTGGTGCTGCTTTCCAGGACTTTTACCACACCTTTTCGACCCTTCTGCCCTCTTTTCGATTGCCAGTTGCATTGGCAACCCAATTGAGATTGATGCCGCTACGACAAACTGCTCGAGGTTATCCGTCGCACGGGTGTGCGTAGAGGTTGATCTTAGGGACGAGCTCATCAAGGAAATTGAGCTCGACCAAGAGGGCAAGACCACTATCCAGAAAGTGGTCTACGAGAGAGTACCACCTCTGCTCCCTATGTGGTCATGTAGGACATAGGGCTGCAGAATGCTATACTAAGGGCAAAAAGCCCCGACCTGTTCTGCCTCCCCCCCCCTCCCCCCGTCGACGTGTAGCGAGGCAGGGTTCTACTATTACCCCGATGAGCCCTGAGGAGAAGGGCAAGGCCTCGGCCCACGGCCCCGACCCGAAGGGGCAAAAGGGCAAGGGCAAGGTTACCTCTGAGGGCACACTGCCCAAGGAGGTTAACCTCGATAGGCCTAAGGCCAAAGCTACAGGCCTTTTCCCCCACCAGTCCCTCCAGTCAGCTCCCATAGCTACCCATTCCCGCTTCTTTGTGCTTAACTCGGAGTCGGAGGAGGAGTTTCACATTTCCTCCGACCATCTGGGAGCATCGACCAGCTCCCCTTTTGACGATGACGATCTATTAGTGGATGAGATAGTCTCCCGCCATTCCATTGTGTATCGAGGCCCCCCCTTCCTCCTCAGCTCTCATGATCGTAGAGCCCTCCCTCCACCTTACCCCACTCCCTTGCCCATCAGCTCGATCCCTTTTGGCTCTCCCTTTCTCTTCCCCTTCACCCCCCGCTAGTGGGTCTGGTCCTTCTTCCCCACAGTGCCAGGTGCAGAGCTCCGAGGTACTGGAGCACCTTCAGCTCATCCTCTTACCCCAGGAGTTTCCCCCTATTCGAGGGGGACTTTTACAGGAGATCCCAAAGCACCGGAGACCACAGACCAGATCGATGACTGCGCAGCTCTCTGCTAGCCGAGCTCTGACCCTACCAGACATACAGACACAGCCTAACCACTGACAGCTCCAGTTAGGCGGTCCCACTGACATTTGACATGTCAGTCACATCGCTTACATGGAATGCCCGTGGTCTGGCTAATAAGACCACTCTTGCTCATGTTAGATCTCTCATACGTGAGCATAACCTTGACTTTGCGGCTTTTTTTGGGCCTATGACTCGTGACCCTTCTTTTGACGTATATTCGCGGCGTCTCGGTTTTCATGCCGGGATGGGAAACATCTCTAACAAGATTTGGTTTTTCCACTCGCGTGACTTTACTTGTCAGATCCTTCGAGATACTGATCAAGTCTTGCACGTGAAGCTCACCGCCGCCCATCTTCCAGAGCCGATCTTCCACACTTTGGTTTACGCCAGCTGTGCGAGGGTTGGTCGCTATGACCTCTGGGACACCATGCGTGAGATTGCTGAGAGTATGGAGGGATTACCGTGGATGATTAGTAGTGATTTCAACATATTATTGCACCCCGATGAACGCATGGGTGGTATATAGGACCGCTCTGCGGAGATCTTAGATTTCTCGCATGCCGTATCGGATTGTTAGCTCATCGACGTTGGTTATGAAGGGGCTCCCTTTAAGTGGGAGAGGGCCGGAGTCAAGGAGAGGCTCGACCGCGCTCTCTACTCAGAGGCGTGGACGAGGGTGTTTGCGACCACGGTTGTGACGCACCTTCCTCGAATTGGATCCGGCCATGCCCCCCTTCTGATTCGTTGTCGGTTCTCTATTTCCCTCGGCGAGCGTCCTTCCGTTTCCAGAACATGTGGGTCCGCCACCATTCTTACTACGATACAGTTAGAGCCTCCTGGCAGCAGGCTACGCACCTCTATGGGATGCGCAACCTGGAGGAGAAGCTCAAGAGACTCCGCCGCGTGTTGAAGCAGTGGAATTGGACGATTTTTGGTGACATTTCTTAGCGCCTTACTGCAGCTCAGACTGCGTATGCAGAGGCGGAACAGACCTATGATTTGGATTCTTCGCCAGAGAATAGGTCCGAGATGCGCCGCTGCCATGCTGAGTACCAGTTGCGCCTCCTCATGGAGGAAGATTTCTGGAAGCAGAAGGCTGCTGTGCATTGGGTGGATGAGGGGGAGCGTAATACCAAGTTCTTCCAGGGATCCTGAGGCAGAAGTGAGTCAAGTCGTATATCCATAGTGTCGAGGATAACGGGTCATCCATGACCCAGGAGTCCTAGATACGGGAGTCGGCTAGGGCTTACTTCCTCTTTCTCTTTTCCTCTGAGTGGGATTTGCTTACGCACCCCAACCCGGCCCTCTTTCCGACCATCCCGCAGTCGGTCGACCTTGTTGACCTCTGTGACCTCCCGAGTAAGGAGGAAGTCAGGGAGGCTGTGTTTGGGATTGATCCCAATAGCGTCTCCGGACCGGTTGGTTTTTCGCCCCTCTTCTTCCAGTCTTGCTGGGAGATAGTGGGTGCTGACGTAGAGGAAGCTGTGAGGGATTTTTTCTCTGGCCACCAGATGCCATAGTCTTTCACGGAAACCTCCATCATTTTGATCCCCAAGAGATCGGGACCTAGCACTTGGTCTGACTATAGACCTATCAGCTTATGCAACGTGACTAACAAGATTACTTCTCGAATCCTCAACAGTCGTCTCGCTCCCCTCCTCCCCCACCTTGTCTCTCCAAATCAGAGTGGATTCATCAAGGATCGAGTCATTAGTGATAATATCCTACTAGCTCAGGAGATGATACACGACATCTCTCATGCAAATCGAAGACGAACCCTGAACCTCGTGCTGAAGCTAGACATGGCAAAAGCATATGATAGGGTCGAGTGGTCGTTTCTCAGAGAGGTACTGGCTCGGATGGGATTCCCCAACCGTTGGATTAGCTTTGTGAAGGCGTGTGTGGAACACTGCACATTCTCCGTTTTGATTAATGGTAGCCCCACGACCTTTTTCCCCTCTACCCGCGGCCTTCGTCAAGGGGACCCTTTATCCCCCTCCCTTTTTGTTCTGGTGGCTGACTATCTCTCTCGCTGCCTTGACGGCTTCATTCGCGATTTTTAGAGGATGACCTACAGCAAGCGTGGTTGTGGGCCTTCTATTTCCCACCTTTCTTACGCGGATGACATTATCATTTTCACTCGTGCGAATGATAATGGGCTAGTTGCTCTCATGAGTCTTTTGGTCCACTACAGTGAGACATCTGGCCAGCTAGTCAGTGTTAGTAAGAGTTCCTTTATCATGGACCATCACGTTGCAGACCATTGGGCTCACCAGATTCACGAGCGTACTGGTTTTGCTCGTGGGGACTTACCCATCCCTTACCTTGGGGTCCCCCTTGTACAAAGGCCATCTTTCCCATGAGCTTTTTATTGATGTCCGTCAGAGGATGATTGACCAAATTTCTGGCTGGTCACATAGACACCTATCCTTCGGAGGCCGACTTGCTCTGATCAAGAGCACTCTTTGTGCCCTTCCTCTTCACCTTCTCGCGGTCCTTGACCCCCACCAGTCTACGATTCATGAGTTAGATCAGATCTTAGCCCGTTATTTTTGGAGCTATGGCGAGGGCTCGCGCGGTCGGCGACAGACCCACTGGGTGAAGTGGGACTCCATCTGTCGTCCCCACTCTGAGGGTGGGCTCGGGATTCGGCGTTTCTCTGATATAGTTACTGCATTTTCCTACAGGATGTGGTGGCGCCTTAGGGAGGGCAAGTCCCTTTGGGCCCAATACCTCCTGAGGAAATATTGCCCTGGTGGTGCTGCTCATCCATGCAGGGTGACAGCCACCGCTCGGGATAGTCGACAGTGGAGACGTCTTACCATTATTGGTAGGCGTGCTCAGGAGCACATTTTTTGGACCTTGGGTTCTGGGAGGGTTAGCTTCTGGGATGAGTGGTGGTTCGGCGAGGCCCCTCTCTCGAGTACTAGGCCTGTCACTCACCTACCTTTCATGCAGGTGAAGGACCTTTGGACAGGAGGGTTTTGGGATAGAGATAGGATGGAGGATATTCTTGGTGAGGGTGGGGGTTTTAGTAGTCTATAGATTGACTAGATCCGACAGATTCCCATTATGGAGGGAGGTTTGGATGGCATGAGGTGGAGACTTACATCTTCGGGTACATTCTCTACGTCCTCATCCTGGGGAGAAGTGAGGCTAGGCAACCGGCCAAACCGCCTCTTCGGGGCCATATGGACTGACCTTCTCACGCCGGCCATTTCTGTCTTTTTGTGGCGTCTCCTATTACGGCGGATTCCCATTGACACTGTGATGCAGGCGAGAGGGTTCTCTTTCCCCTCCCGCTGCCATTGTTGTGCTGAGACCGGTACCTTTGAGATCGAGACTTTTGCCCATCTTTTCCTTGAGAGTGAGACTATGTGGAGAGTGTGGGAGCACTATGCCAGATATACTCATATACCCCTACCCACTACAGACAGTTTTTTTGAGCTCCTGAGTTTCTTCTTACACCGCACACACAGTAGACACGTGGGCTTCCTTATTCCTTGTCTGATCTTATGGGCCACCTGGACAAATAGGAATAATGCGAAGCATAGAGATATTATATTTTCTTGTGCTCACATTATTTTGCAGGTTGACAGACACCTCTCTCTCCTCACCGCCCTGGGTAGACTCACGACGAGAGACTGGATAGGGTGTACACCGCCCCATCGGTTGAGGCCACCTCATCCTTTACCTGTCCAGCATCCACGACCCAGGACCATTGTTTGGCTGAAATCCAAGGCCCCTTGGGTTAAGCTAAACACTGATGGCGCTTTCGACAGACATACCGGAGCTGCTGGACGAGGAGGCCTGATTAGAGATCATGGTGGAGCACTCATCTCTGCCTTCCATGGGCCACTCCGGGCCTCCTCGAGTTATGATGCAGAGATTCAGGCTCTCCAGATTGGCCTCGAGATTGCCGCCTCGATCGCTTCTCATGTCTGGATTGAGATGGATGTTGCGGCTGTCATCACACTTTTGACATCTGGCCACCAGAGCTCATGGCAGATCCAACATCCTCTTATGCGTATCAGAGACACCCTCCGCTCGGTCCATTACCAGGTCTCACACATATTCCGGGAGGGGAATCGGCCTGCTGATTTCTTTGCTAGCACGGGGGCTTCTATACCCTAGAAACGCACCCTTCTTCCTGAGGACATTCCCCTCCGGCTTCAGACGCTCATTCGGATGGACCAATTAGAGTACCCATCCTTCAGATTCAGTCGACCGCCACCACCTGCCCCTGACTAGTTTTGATATTTTGGTCTCCATGACAGGTCACCCTGCCCAAGACGGCCTTTTATGAGGTTTTGATTTTAGATCCACATCGGATTGTTATTGTGATCCTTGTATTTTTTGTTTTTTATTTTTATTTTCTCTGCTTTTGATGTTGCTCTATGTATTTCCGACTTGAATGTAGACCATTGATTTTTTAGCCCTAGCTGGGCCATTATATTCACAGGTCGGGGGTGTAGCCTCAACCCCCATCCCAATCTGGGATGTTTATTTTGCCCAAAAAAAAAAAAAATTTAAAATAGTATAAAGAAATATAAAGAAAGGAAAGTACTAGTCAATTAAAGAAAATGTCAAAAATAAATAAAATGTTCCAAGTCTATAAAATATAAAATGTTATCATGCTTTAATTTCTCTTGGCTCATTGCATAATTTACGTTCTCTCTATCTTTTAACTGTTTTCTTAATTTTGCAACGCAAATGATTAAGTACTTGAAATAATAAAAATTTAAAAAACTTTATGATTGTTATATGGCCGTCCCAGTCCCGGTAGCACCGCTTCAGTCATTGGCAGCGGAAGCATCTCTTCTGGTCTGATCGCATGCAAGCCCTCTTGACCTCCCAGGGGTGTTGTTCGTCTTACAGGGTTTTCGGACAACTCTTTTTTGTCTCTGTCAGATCCCATCACGCTTTTTGAGGGCCCCTTTTTTTCCTGAATCAACTTGAGAACGGATACACAATTGAAGGTGATTAACAACAATAATAAACAGCGAAAACCATAAAGAAAATGATGAGAAATAAGTAAATAAAAGAGAGGAACGAAAACTCCATTTCGTTCGCCAGAATCTGGCCTGGTAATGAAGACATGAAGTATTCCGGCTCATATCGCCCTTGAATCCGATACCCTCAGCTAAGTCGCGACTCAGTGGTGGTTATGAACGACGGCCCCTGTTCCTCGGATATCACCACGCAAGGGCCATATCTGGCGAGGGGAAGCTAGGCGATGAAGACGGCGCAACAGCGCGAAGTATAACTCTCGATGGCACTCGTACTCCAAGGTCACGAAGAAAAGAGTGAGAGAATCAAAGATCGATTGCAATAATGTTTCAAACACACAAAGAGAGGTTTCACGCCACAACACGAGAGAGGAGAGTGAGAGAGTTTTTTTGTTACTTAGATGTAGGATGGATGGTTGGGATTTAATCCCTAATCCAATGGGAATGGGCTAGACCTAGACGGGAATGGGCCGAAACTTCCTTGGGCCCGAGATAGGTAATAGGACTGGGCCAAATATTTTAACATTTCTCTGCCGATTTGGCCCACCACCAAATATCGGATAACTTGAGGGACTAGAGGATTTTCATAATCTCTTAACGACACCTGCACTTTGTTAGAGTAGAATACCCAGCGTTCCAATCTGATTGGATTCATTCTACATGTAAATACAATTGTATTGGCATTTATATTAAAAATGAGGCATTACATTATCTTATGTATTTGTATTTATAATATATTATAAAGTCCTTAGATCATTATTAGCTATAAAGAATGGTTACGCATTTGATGGTAATCCTGAAACATGCTTTTAAAGTTGTAATCTTAAATAAAGTTCCAAGTCGATGGGTATTTCGAAATAGGACATTGAATAACCTGGTAAGACTTGTGCATATGATGTATGCTTGTTGGACAAGAATGTTGCATTCCATCAATATTAGCGTGTGGATGCAAATACATATATGCAGGTGCTTGCTAGGGAACAAGTTCACTGAACACGACCGAATGAAAATTCTTAAGGGAAGTTTTAACTATCGAATAAGAATTTTCATGTTGCAATTTGAGGCAGGATAGTAATCTTGTGCATATTGTACTTTATTTTGATTTATCCTTTGATTACTAGATAATCATACAAAAGGATATTTTGGATATTGTATTAATATGTATGGAGGTTTATCTGTGGCCAACAGAGAATTCGACAATTTTATGGATAAGTGAATTTCCTATGTTTTTCATAGTTTGTGATTCAAAGACCTTGGCCAAGGCAAGATGAATATGGATTCATAAATGAATCACTAAAATTGAAATGAAATCATAGTTATTAAATCAAATGGGTTTCGACTAAAAACCATACCCAATATTTAATCGAGAAATTAGTTGTCGAAAGGATTTACATGTATGTTATTGTAATCGAACAGGTTTACTCGCTATTTCACTTAATACTAGATAATCATGCTACTTGTTAGGTGTTACCATGATTTGTGGGTTCTTGAAATTAAGGTATTAATTTCAAGAATGTGAATTAATTAGATTAATTTAATTACAAGGAGTTGTAAACCCACTACTAGTATTAATTGTGAACCTAAAAGGTCACACCAAATTTTTGAATGAAGATATTTTGAAATTAGTATTTCTAAAGAGTTAGATTAATTGACAATAATTAATTAATTAATTAGATTATTTAATTAAATATAATTTTGATTAGATGTCAATTAAAGTAATATAATAAATTAATCAATTACATTGATTAATTGAATTTTAGATATTAAATAAGTAATTATTGGTATTACTAAATTAATAGTTGGATTTAAAATTGAATTTTAAATTTCAAGTCCAAATAATAATGTGATTATAAAATGAGGATATTTTATTTTATAGGGAGATAAAGATATTTTAACAAACAATATTGAAATTTTTTCATAAATTATTTTTTATTATTAATATTTAATTTATATTAAATATTATATATCAGTAAAAATAAAATAATAATGGTAGATGGGAGTTGTTACCCACTCTACATATATAATTATATTATTATTATTAATAAATTTGTGTAGGAATAGTCTGACCAAGACTTAAATTTTTTTATGAAAAAAATTCTACCCAACATTATACTTTATACATAAAATTTTAGTATAAATATGTACATATGTGATGTATGTAAAGATGAGAGACAAAAAATTGAAATTTTACATTTTGAGAAAAGAAGAAGAAACTGTCTTGCACTTTGAGAAAGTGAAGATAAGAACAATTATCTACTATATCAAGAAATAAAATTTAAATTCTCCTCTTTAATTATATATTACTATACTTATTAAAAACCGAGAAATTTCAACTAGCAAAAAAAATTAGTTCTTGGTGTTGAAATTCAAAAGGTGAACTCGATTAAAGGGGAGACACTTGGATCCCTTACGGAGCCACAAGAAGGTGATAGCCACATAACCGGGAAATGATTTCCTTTCCATCATTGCTATTTGAAGAAAATTAGAGGTAATTTTCGAAATACTATACAAATCAAATTTCGTATTCTTACATGATTTTAAAAGATGCCGATATATATATATATATATATA
>CACSLK010027831.1:1613234-1625695 GCA_902706635.1 Striga hermonthica | reverse complement strand
AAATATGAACATGTTAGGGCTAGCTTGTAAAATAATTAATATATTATCTCACTAAAACATTTATACTAATAAAAATTTAATTTTAGCATATAAATTTATCCTTTGATATAAGATAAAGTAACAGTTTTACTTATTCTTGATCGCCGTATAATATTTAATTATTATTTTATTATAAAATAAAAAAGAATACTGTAAAATAGTAGTAGAGTTGTTATGAAATTATATGAATGATTTTTTTTTTTACATTATGGATTTAATATCTTTTTATGGTTTGATAATATATATAACTATAAAATATTCTTAATGATATAATAATATGAGATAAGGATTTACATAATACTATGGATTTATTCCTTAATGTTAAGATATTGAATTAAGTAATATATGATTCACTAATTTGTAATCTGTCTCTTTTTATATTGAAAATAATCATGTGATTGAGTAGAGATAACAATTATCTATAAATTCCTTCATTTAAGGAATAATTTTTAAATTGGTTCAAGTGTTGAATGCAACCCGATTTTCTTGTAACTAAAATGAGAAGAGATTTTGAATTTCAAATTTTCACTTCAAAACCACATGTAAATTTGGATGCAGATTTTATTAAAAATGAATTCAACAAAACCCATAATTATAGGGACATTTAATGCTACCCTATATATTATTTAAAAAATCTAAAAACTTTCTAAATATGGTGTGCAATTAATTATGAGTTGACTTTTCTTCCTACTAATTCTAGTAAATGGAATAGCTTTTTATATAAGTATAGATGTGTACTATGATCAATTATTCCACTCATACAAAAGAAGAAATAATTGTTCCTTATGTTAAAATAGTATAAAGAAATATAAATAAAGGAATGTGCTAGTCAATTAAAGAAAATGTCAAAAATAAAGAAAATGTTCCAAGTCTATAAAATATGAAATATTATCATGCATTAACTTCTCTCTGACTCATTGCATAATTTACGTTCTCTCTATCATTTAGCTGTTTTTTAATTTTGTAACGCAAATGATTAAGTACTTGAGAAAAAAAAATTACGATTGCTATATGGCCGTCCTGGTAGCACCGCTTCAGTCATTGGCAGCGGAAGCGTCTCTTCTGGTCTGATCGCATGCAAGCCCTCTCGACCTCCCAGGGGTGTTGCTCGTCTTACAGGGCTCCCAGACAGCTCTTTTAGTCTCGGTCAGATCCCATCACGCTTTTTGAGCGCCCGTTTTTTTCCTGAATCAACCTGAGAACGGATACACAATTGAAGGTGATTAACAACATCAATAAATAGGGAAAAGCATAAAGAAAATGTGGAGAAATAAGTAAATAAAAGAGAGGAACGGAAACTCCATTTTGTTCGCCAGAATCTGACCGGGTAATGAAGACATGAAGTCTATCGGCTCATATCGCCCTTGAATCCGATACCCTCAGCTAAGTCGCGACTCGGTGGTGGTTATGAACGGCGGCCCTTGTTCCTCGGATAGCACCACGCAAGGGCTATATCTGGCGATGGGAAGCTAGGCGACGGCGACGGCGCAACAACGCGAAGTATAACTCTCGGCGACACTCGTACTCCAAGGTCACGTAGAAAAGAGTGAGAGAATCAAAGATCGATCGCAATAATGTTTCAAACACACAAAGAGAGAGACAGGGTTTCACGCCACAACACGAGAGAGGAGAGTGAGAGAGTTTTTTTGTTACTTAGATGTAAGATGGATAGTTGGGATTTAATCCCTAATCCAATGGTCCAGATTAATCCTGCCACTTATGTGTGAGAGAGGGCCAGACCTAGACGGGAATGGGCCGAGACTTCCTTGGGCCCGAGATAGGTAATAGGACTGGGCCAAATATTTTAACATTTCTTTGCCGATTTGGCCCACTACCAAATACCGGATAATTTGAGGGACCAGAGGATTTTCATTATCTCCTAACGACACCTGCACTTTGTTAGAGTAGAATACCCAATGTTCCAATCTGATTGGATTCATTCTACATGTAAATACAATTTATTAGAATTTATATTAAAAACAAGGCATTACTTTATCTTATGTATTTGTATTTATATTATATGATAAAGTCCTTAGATCATTATTAGCTATAAAGAATGGTTACGCATTTGATGGTAATCATGAAACATGCTTTTAAAGTTGTGATCTTAAATAAAGTTCCAAGTCAATGGGTATTTCGAAATAGGACATTGAATAACCTGGTAAGACTTGATTATATGATGTATGCTTGTTGGACAAGAATGTTGCATTTCATCAATATTAGCATGTGGACGCAAATACATATATGCAGGTGCTTGCTAGGGAACAAGTTCACTGAACATGACCGAATGAAAATTTTTAAGGGAAGTTTTATGGAAAAATTTAAAAAATGGTCCACTATGTTGGCAATTTTCTGAAAAAAGTCCATCATCTAGGGCGTCATCAAGAATGGTCCACCAAGTTGTCAATGTAATCAAAATTCGTACAATAGCCAACATAGTGAACTAAAAGTGATCATTTTTAGTTGTCATACTTAGTACACTATGTTAGCTTTTGTACGAGTTTTTATTAAAATGACAACTTAGTGGACCATTCTATATGATGAACCATTTTCAAAAAATAGCCAACATAGTGTGCCAAAAATAAAGTTTAGCCAAGTTTTAACTATCAAATAAGAATTTTCATGTTGCAATTTGAGGCACAATAGTAATCTTGTGCATGTTATACTTTATTTTGATTTGTCCTTTGATTATGGGATAATCATAAAAAGGATATATTGAATATTGTATTAATATGTATGGAGGTTTATCTGTGGCCAATAGAGAATTCGACACTTATATGGATAAGTGAATTTCCTATGTTTTTCATTGTTTGTGATTCAAAGACCTTGGTAAAGGCGAGATGAATATGGATTCCTAAATGAATCACTAAACTTGAAATGAAATCATAGTTATTAAATCAAATGGTTTCGACTAAAAACCATACCCAAGATTTAATAGAGAGATTAGTTGTCGAAAGGATTTTACATGTAATTAGAAAAAGGTCTACTCGCTATTTCACTTAATACCAGATAATCATGCTACTTGTTAGGTGTTACCATGATTTGTGGGTTCTTGAAATTAAGGTGTTAATTTCAAGAACATGAATTAATTAGATTAATTTAATTACAAGGAGTTGTAAACCAACTACTAGTATTAATTGTGAACCTAAAAAGTCACACCAAATTTTTGAATGAAGATATTTTGAAATTAGTATTTCTAAAGAGTTAGATTAATTGACAAGAATTAATTAAATAATTAGATTATTTAATTAAATCTAATTTCAATTAGATGTCAATTAAAGAAATATAATAAATTAATCAATTGGATTGATTAATTGAATTTTAGATATTAAATAAGTAATTATTGGAATTACTAAATTAATAGTTGAATTTTAAAATTCAAACCCAAATAATAATGTGATTATAAAAAGAGGAGATTTTATTGGGAGATAAGATATTTTAACAAATAATTGAAGATGTTTCATACATTATTTGTTATTATTAAAATTTAATTTAGATTAAATATTACAAATAAAATAATTATGGTAGATGGGAGTTGTTACCCACTCTACATATTTAATTTTATTATTATTATTATTAATAAAATTGGGTAGGAATAGTCTTACTAAGACTTATTTAGCGGTTGGGTGGTTTCAGCGCCCGTTTCTAATACATCTTTATGAAAGCCTCTCGCTTTTTTTTTTATGAAAAAGATTCTACCCAACATTATATTTTATACATAAAATTTTAGTATAAGTATGTACATATGTGATGTATGAAAAGATGAGAAAAAAAAAAATTGAAATCTTGCATTTTGAGAAAAGAAGAAGAAATTGTCTTGCACTTTGAAGTGAAGATAAGAAAAATTATCTCCCATATCAAGAAATAAAATTTAAATTCTCCTCTTTAATTATATATTCCTATACTAATTAAAAACCGAGAATTTTCTACTAGCGAAGAAATTAGTTCTCGGTGTTGGAATTCAAAAGGTGGACTCGATTAGATGGGAGACACTTGGATCCCTTACGGAGTAACGAGATGGTGATAGCCACATAACTGGGAATTGATTTCCTCTTCATCATCGTTATTTGGAGAAAATTAGAGGTAATTTTTGAAATACTATACAAATCAAAATTCGTATTTTTACATGATTTTAAAAGATGCCGTCATTTTATTAGATATATATATACTTATGAATTAAGTATTTATTTGATAAATTAAATTATATTGTATAATTTCCGCTGCAATTTCAATCCGTACAATATAGCGAACCCAACAGTGGTATTAGAGCCACGGGTTGCATCTTTAAAATCAGATTTTGATTTGTATATGTTTATAAGATAAACATATTTAAATGTTAAAACATGGACTGAAACACGAGTATAGTGTTTGAAATCACACGGGTCGTGTGTCATGACACGGCTCGTGTGACTAGTCGTGTGGGGTCACACGAGTCGTCTGAGTCATCACACGAGTCTTGTGACATATGGAAAATCTTAATTTTGCTTACGACATTTTCACACGAGTTGTGTGAATCATGACACGGGTCGTGTGAGCTCACACGAGTCGTGTGAGTTGGTCGTGTGGTGTCACACGAGTCCTGTGGCAAGCCACACGAGTCGTGTGACCAGTCGTGTGGTTTTACATGAGTTGTTTGACTTAATATGATTCATTACTATATCAACATATTAAATTGGTGAATTTATATGGTTGAATTCATGTGATGAATGGTATATTAAGGGATGATCATGAGCCTTTTATTCAATATGATTGAATGTTTGTAATTTACCGAGACCTGTGAGTCTCTTATTCAATAATTTTGTATAATTTTAAATTATTGCATCAAGAGTTGAGTAGATCAGGATGAAGGCCGTTCGATGAAAAAGTCCTATGCATGTGTGGGTAATTTTACAAGTTGTAAAATTTGAAGGTCTGTGCTTGTACGGGTTGATAAAATAAATGTAATAGAAGTAGTTCTATTTATTTTATTCCGTATATAGGCATAGACCCATTTTGACTAAAATGGGTTGCACAGGCATGGCCGTGATCATCCCATTGATTTCTGCATATGATGCATGTATGGTTTATTTTTCTAGCATTTCATGTGATGAATGTTGTATTAAATAAACACAAGTAACAAATGATGAGATCTTAAAAACCCTAAAGGATATTAATTTGATTAATTCCATATCAAATTGAAAATCGATAAAATAGGTTGGACCAATTAATCCATGCCTTCCATCAAAAGTAGATGACATGATAATGCTACGGTGCTTAGTTACTGACCATGAGTCGTGGGATGGCTTTGTGGCGAAAGCTGTGATTTCTACTAAGTATTGAGATAGTCGTGAGATGGAATCATTTTTTGTGTTGACCATGAGTCGTGGAACACTTTAATACGCCATTATCATGAAGGTTTGATGGATTTGATTTGACACTCAGTACTATATACGGTCATAAAATTGAAGTACATAAGAAAAGTGAGGCAAAATAAACTTGAAGATTGTATAGTGATACAATTGTCAAAAATGTTGACTACCAATATAAATTTCATGAGTACTCATAAAATTGGGATATGGAATATTTTATTGGACTTCAAGTCTACTATGAAAATGAGATTTTCATAAATAATATAGGGTTTAATTAAAATAGTGCGAGACATTTAATATTAAAGACCTTTTATTAAATGAATATATATATAACATAGTCTACTAATTTTTTGTTTCGTATATGTTTGTAGATCATTCTACTAAAATGGCTAAAAATCCAATCGCAAGTATTTTGAGCAAAACAAATTAACTGAACCAAAGTTCGTTGATTGGCTTAGAAACCTAAGAATTTGTTCCACAGTCTAAAAAGAGGGACTATGTGCTTGACAAAGCCCCCCCTCCTCCACCAGAGGAAAAGACATCAGAAGAGTATGGAGACTATCTACTTCATACTGATGACAATCTTCAGGCTCGATGCTACATGTTAACATCCATGTCAAATGAGCTGCAGAGACAAATGAATTATTTGATAATGCAATTGATATCCTAAATCATCTACAAGAGTTGTATGGTGAAAGGACAAGGCAAATTAGATATCAGATATCTAAAGATCTTTTAAGAAGTCGTATGACTGAGAGCTCTTCAGTTCAAGACCATGGGCTGAAGATGATATCTCTTATTGAAAGGCTTACATCTCTTGGAGTCATTCTGGAGAATGAACTCTATGTGGATCTTTTGCTGCAATCTCTGCCTCTCATTCGACACCTTTCTTATTAACTTTAACATGCACAATATGGAGACTTCTCTTCCTGAATTGGTGAACATGTTAAAGACAGCTGAATCCACAATTAAAAAGGATAAGCCGATGCTTCTTGTTGGATCCACATGGATCAAAGACATTAAAGTATAAGAAAAGGAAGGGGAAAGGAAAAATTCCGTATAAGCCTAACAAGAAGATATATAACATCAAAGAAAAGAACAAAGAAAAGGTTAATTCTCAGGCTAATCAAGAATGTTATCATTGTGACAAAACTAGCCATTGGAAGAGGAATTGCAAGGAGTATCTTGCAAGCGTGAAAAGCTTAGGTATTTATTTTGTTGAAGTTAACTTGTCAGTTAACGATTCTTCTTGGGTATTGGATACCGGATGTGGCTCACATATTTGCAATAATTTGCAGATAATGTGAAGAAGTAAAAACCTGGACAATAAGGAAACAGTTCTAAGGATGGGCAATGGAGCAAAAGTTTCTACTAAAGCTATAAGGACTGTTTATCTAGCTTTAAATAATGGTGTATATATTTGTTTAAACAATTGTTTTTATGTTCCAGATATTATAAAAAACATTATCACTATTCCAGTATTGGATAGAGAAGGTTTTAAGTTTGTTATTGAAAATGGAAGTTGAAATTTGATACTTGAACACCAAGTATCTAGAGTTGCACGTAAATCGAATAGACAGATAGTAATAAAGATTCAAACAGTTGCGAAAGCAGTTTTTCACTAAAAATTGAACCTTCAGGAGAGCGTCCCACTCTCCCTTCAGATCTCTTTCATTAATGTGAACAACTCATACATCATCCAAGGGTTTACAATATAGACTCCCTCTACACTTTACTTGAATAATGATTCACACAACTACTTATCCGACCACAACTCCCTTGTGGATTTTCTAGTTCGAATCCCTCGAAACTATAAGAATGAACCTCAGAACGTTCTTTTACAAAGATTTCTGAATATCACTCTTTTTCACTCAAGGAAAGAAAAAATATCTAACTCAAAAAAATTCAGATTAAAAAAAGTCCTCCTCAACTCTGGTCTCGTCCTCCTTTCATCTTCAGCACACTTTGGAAAGTCTTCTCATCCAAGACAAACGCAGATAAGGAATGAAAATCTCTTGAACATTTTCTTCTTCGACTATAGAAGGTGAATCTCGCGATCCTCCTTCTCTTTAGATTATGGAAAGTGTATCTCCCCCTCAATCCCAAAATCCTGCCAAAATAATAACATAAATAATCAGTCATTTGGACTTAATTAAAATTAAGACTTATTCATACCAACAATAAACTCCCCTTAAATACTTCCGTAAATTTTTGGACTCTGCGAACATCAGAAGGTTCATCGATTTACTGCCAATCTTTAGCACTTACAATCTCCCCCTTTGGCAGATAAATCGAAAATCATGAACCTGCAAAGACGAAACAAATACAAATTCTGCAGAATACACTTCCTAAGAATACTAATATCACACATGTGTTGTCCTTAGGAACAACTTCAAGTACCTGAATACCAGCACATTACTTCACAAAATATCCTACAAAAGTTCATCAAACGCAAGATAATAAGACATAAAGGAAGAAGTTCAAGCAAAACACACAAAACAGAGTTTTTAACCAAATGCAAATGAAAGTCCTGCTGGGAGATAGCTATGCAGATTCTTCTTCGTCAGATTCTTCCCCAGAACCTTCTTCAGCACCATCCTCAGTCCCTTCCTCTGAGCTTGCTCCCTCTTCCTCATGCTCGGTATCAGACCCAGCTTCTTCATCCTCTCATTCTTCTGAACCTTCATCTTCTTCCACAACCTTCTCCTTTCCCTTGTCCTTAGCGGCAACAATCTTCTCTTTCCCTTTTTCCTTAGTAGTAGCAGCAGCCGCCTTTGTCTTCTTTTCTTCAGTAGACCCGATCTTCTTCTCCCCCTTAGCAAGAGCTTTCTTCTTTGCAGCAACATCCTTCTTTTTCTCCCCCTTTTTCGATTTAGAGACCAACGGGGCACGATACTTTAAAGCACCCAGAACCTTTTTGTAGTACCTTCGCTGATCAGCCAATTTCTTTACAAGCCCCGCAAAAACTGCCACTTGATGATTTAAAAATCCGCGAAGCTGTGATGGTACATCAGAGGCCTTAACAAGAGAAGGACGAGGCGGAGCAACCTTAACACCGGCAAGGGCAAGAGGTTTGTTAAAAGGGGCATAATTATCACCAAGTCGAGGATCCATTTTCACTCCAGCCTCGAAGAGAATAACAAATACGGTAGATGGGTACAACATCAACTTATGAGTCTTGGAGATTTCCGCAAAGTCACAACAGCATCAAAGATCACAGAACCAACATAAAATGGGATACCTTTCAGAATACGATAGATAACACGAGCTTGCGTAGGGGTGACAAACTGCTTGTGAGTGGTAGGAGTCCAATTCCACCGGTCAAGGTGCAAGCAACTTCATCAAGATCATCAGTCAGAGGACGAATAGATGAACCTTCAGCTAAACCAAGTACAGAGTCCACCACAGACGGAGATAAATCAACCACACTATTACGCACAAACACTTCCTGAAACTTCTTTGAGGACGGATCAACGACAGAGGTAGTCAGGTTTGAATAAAATTCACCAACAAGCCGGGGACAATACTTCCCAACAAACGTGACTAAACCCTCAAGACCCAATTTTTTCAAAAGTTCAAGCAACCCAAGTTGTTCATAATGTTCATTATCAATCGTCCGCTCAGGACGAAACTTCATTTGAGAAAAGATGGTAGAAAAACGTGTTTCAGCCAAAGGAGAATAAAACTGACGGGAGAAAGCATTACCAACAGTAAGAGGACTGTTTGGACCATCACCCTCGACTACATCAATGATTTTTCCTTTCTCAAGAGGAGAAAGTTTCTTGTCCGCAGCATGTTTGTTGTCTGATTTCTCAGGTTCAACAACATAGTTGGTAACCTCACATTCAGCAGAATCAGCATCAGAATCTGGAGACGACTCTCCTCTAGATTTCGTGTGAGAAGGAGTACCAGCAGCAGGTTCAGGCACATGAACGACCTTTTTCACCTTTTTGGTTTTAGGTGCGGCAGTTTCGGCGACCTTCTTGCGCTTCTTTGAAGATTTGACGACAGAGGGAGAACCTTTTCCTCCTTTGTCACTGGGTTCGGCGACTTCAGGTTGAGAAACTTTTGTCGTTGAGGATTTTTTAGGGCTTGGAGAAATCCTAGTTGTGAATTTAACGGAAGGTTGAATGTCCTCGGTTGCCATGGTTGAAGGAGTTGGATCTGGTGGAGTATCGGAACTTTGGCTTTGACGAGTTTAACACCGAGATGGCGGAGGAACATTCTTCTTCGGCTTCACGGTGCCCTGCTTGGATTTAGGCATTGTCGAGAGGTATAGATTCTCTTGAAGAAGGAATGTTAGAGAGTTTTAGAAGAATAAACAAATCAGAGATTATGATTGATATGAGAGAGAAGCAAAGGTGATAAGGATGATATAGGAAACATAGATCACAGTTACTAAGGCAGTTACAAGACGGTTCGACTCATAGAATTTGATATTTGAAAAATTTGACCAACACGGCAAAGGACATTAAAAACCGTTCCCTCCAGAAAGATCACTTACCAATCTAATTAATACAATTACCATCTATAACGCATGAAGTTTCAGACACGAATATCGGCCAAATCATGTACCAAGAATAATTTTAGGCGCAAGATCGAAATAATATATGTCATGAGAAAGACTGGATGCACATGCCTAAATAAGATACTTAACACGCAATACCCTAGAATTTTCTTTTCACGCAATATTGAAATAATACATTAATTGATTGACCCACAAATCTTTCCAAATCAATTTGATATGAGCTCAACACTAACAAGATGATGAGAAAAATAAATTCTCTTCGTGCATAAATCAGCCCTTATTGCTCCCACTTTTATACAACATGGAATTAATATAAGTTCGTTCATCACTTTCTCTTAGCAAAAAACGAAATTTTCGTTCGCAATTTAGCCCTAATACTTATGATGAACTTACTCCGTTCTATGAACTTCCACACAAATTCACTTACTAACATCAACTATACGCCAATGTCAAGCCCATTACTTGAGGTGTGAATCATCCCGCAAAAAGTTTTAATTTTTTAACAAGCTGAGAAGATATCATGATGGCTAGCCTTATTTCACCAGAGAACGTTGATTCTTAGAATGTTTACCTGTAGCTATCACACCTCGATTATTATTAGACACGTAACTCGTTTCACAGGTGATCAAAGAAGCACCTCATGTGATAGTTGCCCGATGCCTATTTTCACGAGAGCAGCTCTTACAAGTATAATAATGGTCATCATGACGAGCTTTTACAAACTGACCAGTTAGAATTCACAGACCACCAATCAACAAACTCAACAATAAACGATCAGAGAAGAATTCCAGGGATGAACTTACATACTAAGATGCCTAAAAAAGAAAAAAAAATCCTATATGCAATAGACACGGTGAACATACATGATTATAAGAATGCAACTGACACAATGCACATCGATTATATAGCACACATTTCTAAAGATTTTCTCAAGGATAAAAATCGTTTCGAATCAAGAGCTTTAGTGAAAATATCAGCAAGCTGATCATCTGTAGGTACATGATCTAACACAATAAATCCATCTTCTACCAAATTACGAATAAAATGATAACGAATGTCAATATGTTTGGTACGAGAGTGTTGGACAGGATTTTTCAAAATATTTATAGCACTAGTGTTGTCAATGAAAAGTTGAGCCGAATGAACGTTCATACCATACTCGAATAAAATCTGTTTCATCCATACCAACTGTGAGCAGCAGATTCCAGCGGCAATGTACTCGACTTCAGCAGTAGAAAGGGAGATGCAGTTTTGTTTCTTGCAGAACCAAGATACCAAGTTTGATCTTATGTAAAAACACCCACCAGAGGTGCTTTTTCGATCATCAAGATTTCCAGCCCAGTCAGCGTCACAATAACCTGCAAGATGTAAGTTCGTATCAACAGAGTAGAATAGACCATACTTTGTTGTACCTCCATTGTACTTTATGATATGCTTGACTGCTTTCATATGTGATTCCTTGGGAGCAGCCTGATACTTGGCACACAATCCAACACTAAAGCAAATGTCAGGTCTACTAGCACTGAGGTATAAAAGGCTACCAATCATACTTCTGTAGAGAGTTTGATCAACAGATGTACCTTCATCATCTTTGGACACTTTTACATGAGTGCCCATGGGAGTTTGAGGATATTTAGCATTTTCAAGACCAAATTTTTTAGCAAGGTTTTTTGCATACTTACCCTGATGCAAGAAAATACCATCTTTACCTTGCTTTACCTGAAGTCCAAGAAAGTATGAGAGTTCGCCGACGAGACTCATCTCGAATTCAGACGACATAAGTTTAACAAAATGATTGACCATCTTCTTGGATGTTGATCCAAAGATGATGTCGTTGACATAGATTTTTGGACATCCAATAGGTCCTCATTCGTTTGAAGAGCAAAGGTCTGATCTACTCGTCCTCTCTTGATCCCTTTTCCTGAAGGTACATGGTAAGGCGTTACCACGCACGAGGCGCTTGCTTTAATCCGTACAATGCTTTCTTAAGTCTGTAAACATGATTCGGTTTCTTGGGATCTTTTGTAACACCCCACTAGCTTACTAAAATCAGAGTGCGATTTTCGCAAGTTCTTTTATAAAATTTACGTTTTAGTTTGCGAAATCATATCTCGGGATGCTACAGAAAAACATTTCTTTTCTAACAATCCTTTAACTTTATTAATTTTAAACCCATTTATGAAAAATGGATTATCTATTATAAAACAAGCGTGTGATACTGTATAAAACCTGACCCGAAGGCTCGGATCGTCATCTGAAAATTGAAACGCTAGTTTGAAAATCTGAAAACGTCAGCGGAAGTAAAACGTGGCAAATATATACATATCAACAGTCTGCAAAAACATATACATATTTACATGTACTGCACCGGCGACCACCAACTCCGCTCACTCCTCCGGACCGACCCTGTCACCTGAAAAAGATCATAATAGTGGGAGTGTGAGTACTATAATCACTGTACTCCGCAGAAACTCATACTAAAGTAAACATTAATAATAATATCAATATCATGACTGCAGGTACATATAAGCAAACTGTAATCTCCC
>CACSLK010027831.1:1601407-1612083 GCA_902706635.1 Striga hermonthica | reverse complement strand
GCGTGCTGCGCTGTGGCGTACGCGGGTGAACAGGGACGTGCGCTGCCGAGCGTGTTGGCGTGCACTGCGCACGTCTACACGCATAACTGCGGCATCGCAAGGGTTGGACTGCAAGTACTGGGCACGCGTGTGTATTATTGGGCACATGGACGCTGCCTGCGTACTCGCTGTACCTGCCGGGCGGGCCTGCACGCACACCGCGTGCGGTAGGCATCACTGTCGGCATTTCGCCGACTGTCCGGATACTTTTCCAGCAATCCACACATGACTGATCATGTTTTAACTTATCTTACTTAAATATGCATAAAGTGTTCGAGACTTGCCGGTTAGATTTTAAAATCACTCGGTGGGAGCTTATATAGCATCTCCGAGGCCATTTTTATACAAATCCTAAACTGAACGACATGATTTTGACATGACCTTGCTGACATGAACTTAACTATATAAAAAGAGGGTAAAGGAATGTATACCCTTCAGTTCGGTCGAAGAGTGCACGATGATGTGCGTGCGTGTTCGGTGCTCGGTTGGGCGTAAACTTGCTTCCCTTTACTTCGACAATCCTTAGCTATTTTTGTACGATTTTTCTATGATATTTTCCTCACTATTTTTCTCTCTATTACTTGTTGTAGAGGACTCGGTTTTGCATGAGAAAATGCATGGGAAAAACACTTACACGTACGGTCATTTAAAGAAGGTAAAAGCCGAGAGTGAAATTGGGTTAAAGGAGGTGATTGATGATGCGTTCTTCCCTTGACTACAAGTGTCCAAAGCATGGCTGAGGTGTTGGGCGAATTTTGCTTAGTCATCGCCGAGGTGGCAGACATGCACGGCTTAGTCATCACTTGTGGCCCCGTGTCGTGCCATGTGTTCAAGCAAGTAGGTGACTCACCACACCACTTGCACACCCAACACTTATCTTGGATGGCAACCTTAAGGAAGGGGATTTGGGACTTGCTTTGGTTGATCATGGTGCTTAGTGTGATATAAGCGTGTGCTTAAGGAGCTTAATGGCGCGCGCTATGCGCGGCGCGCGACGATGCGCGCGGTGCGCGTTTGCGTGCGCAGTTGTACGCACGGCATGCGTGTACGCGTGCGTGCTTAATGCACCTTGTGTGCATTCGTGACTTGGCTTGGTTTCAACTTCGAACTTAATTCCGAACATGCTTAATTATTAATAATTAATCCCGATTAATACTATCCGTTTATAAAATAAACGGTTCAGAAATTAATTATCGGATTTGACTCGGTTAATAATTAACCGGATAAACTTTTCGACTTAAATTCGAACTCATTTACTTAAACGTTAAAAATGAACGGAATTAATAAAGGATAATACATCATTTTCAGTAACAAGAAGTTGGGTTATTACATCTTTGAACCCTTCTGGCTGCTTCACGTATGCCTCTTCATGTAATATCCCATTCAGAAAGGCAGATTTCACGTCCATCTGATAGACAAAGAACTTCATTAGACAAACAATAGATAGAAAAATGCATACCGATTCAAGTCTAGCAACTGGGGCAAAGGTTTCATCAAAATCAATCCCTTGAGTCTGAGTGTAGCCTTGAGCAACTAGTCTCGCCTTATTATGCGTCACATTCCCGAACTCATCAGTTTTGTTCTTGAAAATCCACTTGGTTCCGATAACATTTTTTGATGAAGGTTCAGGGACTAACTCCGAGACATCGTTTCTAGTGAATTGCTCCAGTTCCTCCTACATGGCTAAGATCCAACACTCGTCTTTCAGAGCTTCTTTAGCATTCTTGGGTTCAATCAATTAGGTGTAGCAGACATAATGTGACCAACCCATAAGTTCTGTGACTGACGTCTTTGAGTTTCTGGTCACTCTCTCGTTTATGTCACCAATGACTTGCTCGGATGGATGGTCTTTCTGAACCCTTAAGGGAGGATCATGCCTAAGTGACACCGAACCTTCTTGAGTCGTAGGGACAATGTAGTCAGTTGGTGTTTCAGTATCCCCAACCGAAGGTTCAGCTATCTCCTTGTCCTTAGAACTCTTAATACCATGAGTATCCTGCAATGCCTCAACAATTTCAAATTGATTAAAAGATACAAAAGAAATAACTTGAGAATTTTTTTCATCAAAGATTACGTTTATGGATTCAATCACAATGGAGGTACTTGTGTTGTAAACACGATACGCTCGACTATTGTTAGAGTAACCAAGAAAGAACCTAATATCCAATTTTGCATCGAACTTCCCAAGTTGTACACGATCATTATAGATAAAACATTTACACCCAAAAATATATAAGTGACTGAGGTTAGGACTCTTACCTTTCTAGAGTTCATGAAGTCAGACCAATACCTCGACGAAGGTACACACGATTCATGAGATAGCATGCTGTATTGATTGCCTCAGCCCACCATCTGGAAGAAATGTTTTTGGAGTTCAACATGACTCTGGCCATTTCTTGTAGAGTGCGATTCTTCCTTTCAACAACTCCATTTTGCTGAGGAGTTTTAGGATCTGAGAACTCGTGACTAATACCCAGAGAATCACAAAATTCAGCAAACTCAGAGTTGTCAAACTCTCTTCCATG
This sequence comes from Striga hermonthica, assembly GCA_902706635.1. NCBI lineage: Eukaryota > Viridiplantae > Streptophyta > Magnoliopsida > Lamiales > Orobanchaceae > Striga > Striga hermonthica. The sequence continues at coordinate 1,609,519 of CACSLK010027831.1, read as the reverse complement.
ATCGCTTCAAATACTTATTATGGGAAAACCTTTCTCAGTTTGAACCTTCAAATAAAGTGACTTAAAGGCAGAGAATGTGTCAGAATTTTCATGCAAAAATCAACCCAAGTATATCGAGAGAAATCATCAACGCACACAGAAATATACCTTGATAGCTTTCTACCTGAATGGGACCTATGAGATCCATGTGAAGAAGCTCTAGGATCTGTTTAGAAGCAATATAGTTCAGTGACTTGTGGGATGTCCTCGTTTGCTTACCTAGTTGACAAGGTTCATAAATTGGCTGGTCCTGCACAACAATCTTTGGAACACCCCTGACTACACCTGCATTGGTCAATTTGACAAGGTGAGAGTATCCAATATGCCCTAAGCGTTGATGCCATATTTCAGGTTCGCTCACATTTGAGAAAAGGCATTTTTCATTAAAATCAACAAGATAACAATTATCCGTTGAACGAGAACCTGTAAGTACACACAAACCTTCACTGTATTTCACATAACACTTATCACATGAGAAACTGACACTAAGGCCTTGATCACAGAGTTGACTCACACTCAAAAGATTTGCCTTTAGTTCATCAACAAGTAACATATTAGTTAGTTTAGGTATTCTACCCAAATTTAAACAGCCAGTTCCAATAACCTTATTGCTCATTCCGTCACCGAATGTGACTTCCCCATTTGAACTGGGTTGAATGTTCATCAAGTAAGAAGGTTCACCAGTCATGTGTCTAGAGCAGTCGCTCGATACCATTTACCTTTCAGGGAGGTCCTGAGAGACAGAACAGAGGCAAAACAGTTGAAGGATTTCTTAGCAACCCACACTTGATGAGTTTTGGTACGGTTAGTTGAGAGGGTCCTAGAATGGACCTTCACTGGAATGCCCGACTGATTCCAACCCCTAACATTACCTGTACAAAGATCATGCTGCATTTTATAGCATGTGGGTCTTATGTGACCAGTTACACCACAGTAATGACAGATAGGAACAAAGTTATGGTGAGTTTTATTGACAGATTTCTGCATGGGAGAATGAACCTTCAAGGGAGATTGTGGAGATAGAGGTTTACTTACAGTGCTTTTTACAAAATTGTCAAACACGTTTCTGGAAGGTCTACCATGGAGGTTCACACCTCCAACTCTAAGTTTGTCCCCAAATCAAAGACCGGTATCTTTTGTATTTGAAATTCCAGTTGAGGACTCATGAATGTCTTCCCTACCAGTGTACCCTATTCCTGTAAGATCACTATGATGTCCTCCCAAGGAAAGAAGTTCATTCAGATCTGCTTTTCCCTTGTTCAGTTTTCGAACAACTTCTGCAGTTCGGTTCAACTCAGCAGAATTTGCCTTCAGTTTGCTTTCCATGCTAGCATGTTCGTTCATCAGCCGATCAACTTCATTCTTCAGTAGCACGATTTTCTGGTTCTGCTTGGCAAGAATTTTCTGAGTAGAGAATAGTTCGGTCCTCAAGCATTCAATGGTATGAGCCTTCTCCAGTCCGTCTTTTTTAGCAAGTTTGACACTGCTCTCAAGGATGCAAGTTCGTGCCTTTGCAATATCCAGTTCACACTCTTTAGTAGCAGTGGAGGTGGATGCTTGTTCGTTCAGCACCCTGTTTGCTCTTGAAAGTCTAAACACTTCATTTTGAAGCTTCTGTAGATCTTCAGATGCTTGAGCACACTTTTCCATAGCAAGTAAGTGAACTGGATCTACACATACATTTTGATATGCTTCATCCTCAGATGCTTCAGTTTCTTTCAAACTTTCTTCAAACTTGGTCGGAGCATGAGAAGTGGTGAGACACATGAACTTCTTGACTGAGGTATGAACTGCCAGGTTGCTTGTGTATAAAGAAGGTTCGTCTGTGCCTTCTTCATCTGAATCTTCCCAGGTTGCCTTTAGTGACTTATTCTTCTTCTTAAAATTAGCACACTTATACTGGAAGTGTCCAAAGCCTCGACACTCCCTGCATTGATCCTTCTCGACTCGTTGTGAATCAAATTTTGAGAGTGGCATACTAATTTTCTTGTCCTGCACCACATTCTTGCTGAAACTGTTCCCCTTTTTTCCAGCAAATTTGTTCTTGTACAGCCTTTGACTCATCTTCCCATAGTTTCGCACGATTAAAGCTAGTGCTTCTTTTAGCTCACTATCATCTGCCAGCGGACCTTCATCGTCATCGCTTTCTTCTCTTTCCTCGACTACAGCAGCTTTGAGAGCTAAGCCTTTACTTTTGACTTTGTCATAATTGTTGTTGATTTCAAAAGTTCTGAGCTCTCCAAGAAGTTCATCAACATCTAACGACGCCACTCTTTGGAAACTTTCAAGAGCTGTGATTTTCTCTCTAAACCTGGGAACGACGGTTCTCATAATCTTTTGTACTTGACGTTTCTCAGAGATTTCTTCTCCAAGCATCATGCTTTGATTTACCAGGTTATAGAATCTGGCATAGTATACGTTAATTTTCTCTTCATCCCTCATTTTGATCTCATCAAATTCAAGAGTTACCCGTTGAATTCTGGATGCTTTGACAGCCGTTGAACCTTCAAATTGACGCTGTAAGACCCTCCAAGCATCTTTTGCAGTTTTGCAATGAACTATCATCTTGTGTCTTGTCTGATCAACTGTCATGATAATCGCATACAAGGCACGATAGTTGGCTTCTTCTTGAAGCTTCTCAGCATCAGTCCAGTTGTCCTTAGGTTTAAAAATCGTGACTTTCGTTGTTTTTTTACCTTGATCGGGTGCTTGTTGCATGACTGGATGCTCCCAGCCGTTTTCAACACTTTCCCACACGCCTTTTCCAAGCGATCTCAGAAAGATTGTCATCATAGACTTCCAATATGAGTAGTTCGAACCATCCAATTGCGGGGGCCTGGACATCGATCCGCTTTCTTGATTCATGATTTGAGGGTAACACACGTCCTAGGATCTTTCGTAATAAAGACGAAAACCTGCTCTGGTGCTAATTGAAATTTGATACTTGAACACCAAGTATCTAGAGTTGCACGTAAATCGAATAAACAGATAATAATGAAGATTCAAACAATTGCGGAAGCAATTTTTCGCTAAAAATTGAACCTTCAGGAGAGCGTCCCACTCTCCCTTCAGATCTCTTTCATTAATGTGAACAACTCATACATCATCCAAGGGTTTACAGTATAGACTCCCTCTACACTCTACTTGAATAATGATTCACACAACTACTTATCCGACCACAACTCCTTTGTGGATTTTCTAGTTTGAATCCCTCGAAACTATAAGAACGAACCTCCGAACGTTCTTTTACAAAGAGTTCTGAATATCACTCTTTTTCACTCAAGAAAAGAAAAAATATCTAACTCAAAAAAAATCAGATTAAAAAAAGTCCTCCTCAACTCTGGTCTCGTCCTCCTTTTATCTTCAACACACTTTGGAAAGTCTTCTCATCCAAGACAAACTCAGATAAGGAATGAAAATCTCTTGAACTTTTTCTTCTTCGATTATGGAAGGTGAATCTCGCGATCCTCATTTTCTTTAGATTATGGAAAGTGTATCTCCCCCTCAATCCCAAAGTCCTGCCAAAATAATAACTTAAATAATCAGTCCTTTGGGCTTTATTAAAATTAAGACTTATTCATACCAAAAATAAACTTCCCTTAAATACTTCCGTAAATTTCTGGACTCTGCGAACATCAGAAGGTTCATCGATTTACTGCCAATCTTCAGCACTTACAGAAGTTACTCTATTTTCAAAGATATAACTTCTATATATTCTGGATATTTGACTGACCGACCTTTTGACCCCTGTTATTTTGAGGTCATATCTAGTATTCAGAGTTTGCCTCGATTTGGTACTGAAATTGTTTATATACTGTTACACCACAAAGTCCAATCCTAACTATTCATCACAATAAAAGAAAATTAGATATTCATAGTTCATTTACACTTTGGAATGCAAGATTGGGTCATATATCTGAAAAGAGGATTCACAAATTGGAACCGAAACTCGACCTTAGGGGAGAGGATAAGTTGCCTACATGTGAGTCATGTCTTAAAGGAAAAATGACAAAATCACCATTTGGTGGACAAGTGGAGCGAGCTAAAGGTCTGTTGGATTTGATTCATACAGATGTTTGTGGACCACTAAATGTTAGTGCAAGAGAGAACTATCACTACTTCATAACATTTGCTATTATTTTTCTAGGTATGGTTATGTATACCTTTTAAGGTATAAATCTAAAGCCTTTGGAAAGTTCAAAGAATTTAGATGTGAAGTGGAGAAACAAAGTGTTCGTTAGATTAAAACTCTTCGATCAGATCAAGGAGGTGAATATTTGACTAATGGGTTTCTTGATTATTAAAAGGAGAATGGGATTCTCTCACAGTGGACTCCTCTTGGTACTCCACAACTCAATGGAGTTTTAGAAAAGAGGAATCGAACATTGTTGGACATGATTCGATCAATGATGAGTTCCACTAACCTACCTCTTTCATTATGGGGCTATGCCTTAGAAACAGCAGCACATATTTTAAATAGAGTGCCAAGCAAAGCTGTGCCTAACACACCTTATGAGATGTGGTATGAAAAAACACCTTCATACAAATATATGAAAGTATGGGGTTGTGATGCTTACCAGAAGCAACAACTGGGAGATAAGTTGGATATGAGATTCATCTTAAGTAAATTTGTGGGGTATCCAAGAGAGTCTATAGGATACTATTTCTATGATCCCTCTGAACAAAAGGTGTTTGTTTCGAGGAATGCTGTTTGCTTAGAAGAAGAATTTCTTTCTAAGAAGAATGGCGAGGTTGTAGAACTTAATGAAGAATCACAAATTATTCCACAAGTTCTCACAGAGAATATACCAGTAGAGACTGGAACATCTGAAACACAACCTCTTCGGAGATCTATGAGGATTTCAAGGGCGCCTGAAAGGCTGTACCTATTGTTAAAGAACAATGAAGAGGGACTCCTTTTGGACGATGATCCAATAAGCTATGAAGAGGCAATGTCAGACATTGACTCAAATGAATGGCAAGAAGCTATGAAATCCGAAATGGACTCTATGTACTCAAGCAAGGTATAGACCTTGCTAGACCCACCACAGGGTATTGTACCCATTGCCTGTAAATTGGTTTATAAGCGAAAGCTTGGAGTAGATGGAGAAGTTAATAATTTTAAAGCACGTCTGGTTGCAAAAGGTTATATTCAAAAACAAGGTGTTGATTATGAGGAAACTTTTTCACCAGTTGCAATGCTTAAATCTATTAGGATTCTGCTAGCCATAGCTGCATATTATGACTACGAGATATGACAAATGGATGTGAAAACTGCTTTTCTTAATGGAAACATTAAGGAAGATATTTATATGGAACTACCAAAGAGCTTCATATCCAATGGGAGTGAGCAAATGGTTTGTAAACTTCAGAGGTCCATTTATGGACTTAAATAAGCTTCAAGGAGTTGAAACATTCGGTTTGATAAAACGATCAAAACATTTGATTTTCACAAAAATCTGGATGAACCATGTGTTTATAAAAAGGTCAGTGAAAATGCAGTAACATTTGTTGTGCTCTATGTTGATGACATTCTACTCATTGGGAATGACGTAGGAATGTTGCAGTTTACAAGGACTTGGTTGTCTAAATAGTTTTCCATGAAAGACTTGGGAGAAGCATCTTTTTTATTCTAGGGATAAAGATCTATAGAGATAAATATAGAAAGATGATCGGACTATCCCAGGCAATGTACATAAATAAGGTGTTAAAGCGGTTTAGCATAGAGTAATCCAAACAAGTATAGCTTCCAATGAGTCATGGTGTTTCATTTTTTAAGGCTATATCTCCAAAGACACCTGAAGAAAGAGAAAGGATGACTCGTATACCTTATGCATCAGCTATTGGTAGCATTATGTATGCAATGTTATGTACTAGGCCTGATGTGGCTCATGCACTTAGAGTCACGAGCAGATATCAGTCCAATCCAGGGGATGAACACTGGAAGGCCGTTAAGATAATCCTTAAGTACTTGAGAACGACTAATGATATCGTTTTGGTATACGGAAATGGAGAACTAAAACTAGAAGGCTTCACTGATTTTAGTTTTCAGTCCGATAAAGACGACTCAAAATCAATGTCTGGATACATATTTACCTTAAATGGAGCAACAGTTGGTTGGAAAATTTCTAAACAAGAAACAACTGCTGACTCTACTACTGAGGCTGATTGCGGCATCAGATGCTACAAAAGAAGCTATTTGGATAAGGAACTTCATCTAAGGGTTGGATGTAGTACCGTCTGTTGTTGATCCATAATGATTTATTGTGATAACAATGGGGCTATTGCGCAAGCGAAAGAGCCAATGTCTCATCAAAGATCCAAACACATTATGAGACGATACCATCTGATTAGAGAAATCATTGGTAGAGGTGACGTCGTGATGGATCGAGTCGACTCAGCAGAAAATATAGCAGATTCTTTAACTAAGCCCTTATCACAAAAAGTATTTGAAAGTTATCTTGAGAAGATGGTTTTGAAATACATGAGTGATTGGAACTAGGGCAAGTGAGAGATTGTTAGAGTAGAATACTCAGCTTTCCAATCTGATTGGATTCATTCTACATGTAAATACAATTTATTGGAATTTATATTAAAAACGAGGCATTACTTTATCTTATGTATTTTTATTTATACTATGTGATGAAGTCCTTAGATCATTATTAGCTATAAAGCATGGTTACGCATTTGATGGTAATCATGGAACATGCTTTTAAAGCTGTGATCTGAAATAATGTTCCAAGTCGATGGGTATTTCGAAATATGACATTGAATAACCAGGTAAGACTTGTGCATATGATGTATGCTTGTTGGACAAGAATGTTGCATTCAATCAATATTAGTGTGTGGACGCAAATGCATATATGCAGGTGCTTGTTAGGGAACAAGTTCACTGAACATGACCGAATGAAAATTCTTAATGGAAGTTTTAACTGTCAAATAAGAATTTTCATGTTGCAATAGTACATGACTGATCCTTTGACTTGAGGCACGATAGTAATCTTGCATGTTATACTTTATTTTGATTCATCCTTTGATTACTGGATAATCATAAAAATGATATTTTGGATATTGTATTAATATATATGGAGGTGTATTTGTGGCCAACAGAGAATTCGACACTTATATGGATAAGTGAATTTCCTATGTTTTTCATAGTTTGTGATTCAAAGACCTTGTCCAAGGCAAGATAAATGTAGATTCATAAAGGAGTCACTAAACTTGAAATGAAATCATAGTTATTAAATCAAATGGGTTTCGACTAAAAACCATACCCAAGATTTAATTGCGAAATTAGTTGTCGAAAGGATTTTACATGTATGTAATTGTAATAAAAAAAGTTTACTCGCTATTTCACTTAATACTAGATAATCATGCTACTTGAAAGGTATTGCCATGATTTGTGGGTTCTTGAAATTAAGGTGTTAATTTCAAGAATGTGAATTAATAAGATTAATTTAATTACAAGGAGTTGTAAACCCACTATTAGTATCAATTGTGAACCTAAAAGGCCACACGAAATTTTCGAATGAAGATATTTTGAAATTAGTATTTCTAAAGAGTTGGATTAATTGACATGAATAATTAGATTATTTAATTAAATCTAATTTTGATTAGATGTCAATTAAAAGAATATAATAAATTAATCAATTGGATTGATTAATTAAATTTTAGATATTAAATAAGTAAGTATTGAAATTACTAAATTAATAGTTTTAATTTAAAATTCAAATCCAAATAATAATGTGATTATAAAATGAGGATATTTTATTTTATTGGGAGACAAAGATATTTTAACAAATAATATTGAATTTTTTTCATAAACGATTTGTTATTATTAATATTTAATTTAAATTAAATATTAAATATTAATAAATATAAAATAATTATGGTAGATGGGAGTTGTTACCCAATCTACATATTTAATTTTATTTTTATTATTAATAAAATTGGGTAGGAATAGTCTTACCAAGACTTAATTTTTTTTTATGAAAAAGATTCTACCCAACATTATATTTTATACATAAAATTCTAGTATAAATATTTACATATGTGATGTATGTAAAGATGATT